>JAWWEQ010029081.1:0-23791 GCA_035583055.1 Torymus tubicola
AACCAATCAAATTGATCAACATCAACCAATCAAAACAGTCTTATTGTGATGACAGATTTCATCCATCACTTTTTTAAGAGAGGAATGTTATTAATTTAATATATATTAAAAAACAAAGCCTATTTTTTTATTTTATAATTTTGCCACTAATATAATATACATAACACTTTTCATTAAATTCAACGTCTATATCGAATTATCCCTTTATGTATATTTTTTCCTTTGACTCAATAGCATAGTCTACTTAACGCAGAATTGATTCGTTTTTTATTTGTGTGCGCGTGTGTTCTTGTAGAGCTTTCCAATTCGTTCTTTCCTCGCATAACGTATTCAACACAAATATTCAAGCTTTGTTAAATACTTCAAAAGCATCTCTTCCCCACCACAGCTTCGACTGCCAACCGATTATCAAAACGTGCGCGCAAGCACTCACGCAAACAAAGGCAGTCTGACGATAATAATCAAAGACGACCTATACACCCGAAAAAGGCGAAAATTTCGCGCTCGTTTGAAATATATTTTCGCGCGCATCATAAAGATGTAATATATGAGCGCATGAATCGCGCGACAATATCCCCCCGTGTGGACGCCGACCGACAGCGTGCACGGCATTTCGCGCGGATTAGCGCCTCGAACGTTTTACAGCCCATTTTGTTTGGGCACGAGGCTGTATTTTCGGAACGATAAAAAGGCGCATCGACAAGAGAGAGAGAGAGAGAGAGAGAGAGAGAGAGAGAGAGAGAGAAAGAGAGGGAGACGCGCACGCGCGACTTCATGTGACAAAAAAAATAGCTTTATGGAGCTGTAAAAGACGAATCGTCCGCGAGAAAGGTGTGTGTGTGTGTGTGTGTTGTCCTTTCTTTTCTCGTTAGAGTTTGAAGCAACCAACGGCATGCGTGCGTTGCGGTTGGTGATTTTCGGGAAGGAGGTATAAGCATATACACTGACGTTCGAGGGTGACTAGTTTGGACGAATATTTATGTCTAGTTGGATGCTTTTGGATGGTGAAGCTTTAAGATGAGTAAATTTTGCTTTGGCGACGCGATTATGCTGCGTGACAAAGTGTAGCTAATTTCTCGAAATTGGGATATAAAGAATATGCTGTCTGCATGGCTTTGAGAATCTGCAGTTAAATCACTCAATATTAGTCTTTCTCGCTATAAATGTTACGTTATTTTTACGGTATAGTCTTTTAATCTTATAGAAATGTGTTCGGTTGAAAAAAATATATAAAATGTTTGTTATTGACAGCGAAAACATTCCTATTTAGAGAATCACAAAGATTTTAAGATAAAATGAAATTATAATGCAATAATAATTTTTATGTCCATAATTTTATAAGAAGAAGATTTATTGTCGTTTCATGTGCAATAATGAAATATAAATCTTATGAACTACAGAAACTGTCATAAATAAAATATATAACATATAGTATTCATGTGATTCTAATCATTATAATACCATCGATGATTTTCAAAATAAATCCTTTCATTTACACTGTTGCACTGGCAATATATATATGACAGTCTATAAAGAATCTGATATTTTCTTTGACTATTAGCCTGCCCAATTGGTAGTAATAATAATAATAAATAAAGTATATAGTTAAAAAAAGTAACGACTATAAATTAAATATAAAAGTGTTAAACAATTACCCATTTAAGTGTGACAATCTTCCCGTTAAAAAAGCAAACTTTATTTAAATGCAAATTTCATACTTGCGCTGAAAAGATCGAAATTCGTGCTTCTCCCCAATCTGCATGATATCTCTTGACTAAGCGCTACATATACCCCTATAATAATACTTGGTCGCACACAGTATCCGAAAAATCTTTAACGAACCCGCTCTCGATTACGCGGCGTCCACAAAGACATGAGGCAACACATCAAGGCATTATCTTCTGACAATCGCCTTTCAATCCCCCGGCCGATACACTCGCGCGAACCACTGCCGTGTGCGTCCGCGTTACAATTGCTCTCTCTCTCTCTTGTGCCCCAGCTCCACCTACAACTGCTCTTGATTTCCGGCGACGCAGCATACAGAGGCCTGCGTATATATACACAGAGAGAAAAAGAAAGAGCCGCACAAAAAAAACACACATGCAAGCGCCGCGCGTTGTGTGTACCTACAAATCGGTGTCGATGGCTGTTTCTCTCTGTCTCTCTCTCGACAACTAGTAGTGTAGCATCTGCCCGGTAATCCTCGGCGCGGCGAAACCGCGCCTGTCGCGATTGTCCCCCCGCATTGTCGTTCTCTCTTTCTCTATCTCTGTCCGCGTCTGCTATTGTGCACACCTACCTCTCTGCGCGCTCACGTCATTGTCTATCCACGTCGATTTCCCTTCGAATTTTTTCGATGCCCCGGGATTAAAGATCGCGCGCATAGGTGTACCCACGTACACATATATCTATATATATGTAAATACAGCTATACCAGCGTGTATGTATATAGGTATACATATAGACACACACACGTATAGTATGCCCGTGCGCATAGCGTATTCAGTGGCTCGTAATCGTCGAGAGAGTGAGATAGACGATGAAAAGGGGATCGCGTCTCTTGCATGACCAGTCGACAATGCGCCGGTCCTATTGTCGGACGGTGGGGTTCAGCGTAGTTTAGTATATATATACGTGTGTGCGTGTGTCTGTGTCTTCGGATACGGAGAGAGAAGGGGATATTTTATTGGGAAATTAATGCGAGGCGATCGGCAAACACCTACGGATGATGCGCTTAGACGTGCGCGAGTGCGTGAATGCGTACGCGCGCTTCGCTATATGTGTGTGTATAGACTCGAGGGTTGGATATATATACGTATGTGAGCTATATATGTTCCGGGGAGCGAGCGTGTATGTTTGGACGTCGGTTAATGGCATTGCAAGCACTTATACGCGATGAGTGGCCTGCACAGGGATCGCACGCACGCAGGGGTTGCTGCAAGAGCGTTTGTCGGTAATGGGGCTGTGTGTATACGTGTTTATTGCATTTTTCGAGAGGAGTTCCGGCTGGATTTTGGGATTCGTTGGATATAGTTGGTTCGTATAACGTTTGAAAGACGAAGCGGGAACTGCTGAATCTATCCTCTATATAGTACTAGTCGTATATTCTTCTGGTTATTATCTGTTACCTTTAAGATTTTCTTAAATATTTTCAATTTTATAAAAAGTTTCCTTTATTTGGTGTAAAACCATGTAAACACGGAATCATAAAAATTTCAAGGATAACGTAAATTTACAAAATATCGTTAGTTTTCGTCTATTTTTCGCAATTTTCAAATGCTCCTAATTTTTGCACGACATTATTTATTTTAACGATTCTTAACTAAAATGAAGTTCTTTTTCTGGTTGATTTTTCCACGTTAATAATTTGTTGACATGATGTGTGGTTAAAACTGCATTTCAAATTTCTTTCATCTACAAAACAAACAAAAAAATTAATCCAAGCCAGAGCAAATTTTTTTATAAAATTGCACATACTCTAACCAATTCTATTGATTTATACCTTCAATTGCACACTGATTCATTTTCCATATAACAACGTATAGTCATACACTTTTTATCCTCAGAGTACTTTTTATTATTTCTCCTCGTTAAACGCGTAAATATATTTTAAAAGAACTGTCAAATTAACGAATGCACTCGGCACCGAGCATCGCACTTAATACCTGCAACACCTCTTCAATTATCCCCAAGAAATCGCGAACTCTTATGAAATCCCGTGTATATAAACGAAGACATCCATCCGACGCCTGTAGTACACACGGGACTTTATTACCCCTTTCTCTCTCACTCTCTCGAGTGATATCATTCATTGCCAAGGAAAAAGCGAGGGTTGGGGTGCAGCACACACCTCACCAAGGCTCGAAAATAGCCTTCACGCGGAGCGCATTCATCGCGCGTGGGTGGCGCGTGTCCGCACTGAGGGGAGCGCGAAAGCAGAGCCGAATGGTCGACACCTCGAGAGGTGTGTATACATATATACACACACCGCGCGCTAATTAAGAGCGAGCCACTCGACTTGCTCCGAGTCTTGACGACGGTCCGTTCGTCGACGCGCCACCGCACAACTCGCCCGCTTATCCCGTCTTTCTCGACCGTGTATATACACGAGTGGCTCGAGGAATTGCCACAAGTGGATTTTCACAGGGAGCGGAAGATTCGATGCGGCTTTTTACACCTGGAGTATAAAGGTGCGACTCCGTTGTGTACGCGTACGCGCGCTATTGAAAGGATAAACGAATGGTGTTTGAATGTGTTTCAATTAATTATAAGGGAAATAAAGAATATTTTAGCTGAATGAGGTGATTGTAAGGGTAGCGGATAATTCTTTAAGTATACGTTATTCAAATTCAAAAGTTAGGGAACTAATAGAAAGAACAACAATTGAAAATTAAAAACGTAATTAATAAATATTGTTACTTTCATTTATACTACACAACAAAAAACAAAATTCGCATTTAATTTTAACTGCGAATAGAAATGAATATTGAATATGTACTTGCTAGAATCGAAATATTAGAATAGAAAATTTGAATCTTTTAAAATATTCTACAGGCACTATATATTATTTATATTTCGTTTATATTAATAATACGTAATCACTGGAGTCGTTTTTAGCATTTTATTCTATTTACAGGATCCAATACTGTAAATAAAAGAATCTCTATTCATACATTTTGATATGAAAAGATCGTATATAATCATTACGTATAAATTAGTGTATTGTCATTTGCTTTTATTTCACTCTCTCATCTTCTATATCACGTTTTTGTTTCTATCTCTAGTAGTAGCGACATTATTTATTTCCCATACAGTATCAATGATACTATTTTTTGTGTATAACTTCCGTAAAAAAAAGTACTAACGAGTACATAATCACCCATGTTTTTACACAATCACAAATAGAGAGAAAATTCTTTTTATAAATGTTGTTGTCACTTATGAAAAGGCAACATATGTTAATAATATACGATTCAAGTGAACAAATGCATATTTTTATCCATTGTTTATAAAAACAATAATTGCAATAAAATTTGATAAAATGTCACATGGAGTGGGATACATGTTTAAATGAGATATTACATTATAAAGATGACATTATAAAGAAAACTTGCTCTTTAGGTAATAAAATAGATGTGTTTTCTATCCAATTATTTAAATTTATTCTAAATAAAAGTACCTTAAATTTTGTTCCGCTAAAATAAATCCAAGACAAACCCAAGAACTCTTGGCTTACGTAATCTACGTGTGATCGCGTTTGAACAATTGAAAACCGTCTGGGCGATGAGTCCACCGGTATGAATTGTAATTCTTTTTTTAACTTATTGGGTCAAATATTGAATGCTCCTAAAGCTAACAGGAATTGGGTAAAAAATACTGTTCATAAGTTGTAATCTTATTTGTTTTCAATATCGAGGAACCGTAGAAAAAATAATCTCTCTCTCTCTCGTGAGGGCGGTGCGTCAATATCTTCTCGATCGTGAGTCCCGTAGCCCTTTGTAAGCGATCTGGAGTCGCCGTGTGTACCCAGTGTCGTGCAAGTCGTTCGATTACAATATGACGCCGATTAGCACAAGTTCGGCCATGGTGGCGACCGTGGCTTGGTACCATTCCGATAAGTGTGTGCTTCTGTAGATATATGATATTTACAGAATTTTCAGAATAGTTAAAGGACACGATGATAAATCTGAGAGTTATATAATAATTCAGTTACGCATTGTGAAAGCGAAAAATATCGCATTACAATATAGTTTAAATTATTAGAGATAAAAATGATAGATTAACACACAACATGTGTTAAAGTTTGTGTAATTTTTATTATTGTGTACTTGCTATCAATTACACACCAATTACACAAACATACATTCATTATGCGCACATTACACAAATTTTTTGTAAAATATGACACAGATTTTGTGTTCAAAATTACAGAATATGTGTTATATTTTACACAATATTTGTATATACGGAATCAAAACTACACAAAACACAAAATTTTTAACCGTGTACACGCCATGTACTAGTGTCTCACGCGGATCCGAGAAGTTTACCGCCCGTACAATGTATATATGTTTGTATGTACATATATACTACACGTGTAAAATAATCCCTGATACACGCGCGCAGCCCTCGGACGGACAATGCGAACAAACTATATACGTGCGCGCAGTAATACCTCGTTGCGCGACCGATGGCCCCGGCCGCGCGTCGACAATGGCCTTAATATACGATTGTTCTCGCGAACCGCGTCATAATGCGTTCGTCTGTTGATATGTGCATGTGTGTGTGTGTGTGTGTGTGTAGCGGCTGCGGTCCTCCGCTCCGTTTATGAAGAAATCGATACTCGCGGACGGTCAATGCGCGGTTATTGTTGTTGTTACTGTTAGTATTGTTATTTATGGAGAATCACATTATGGAATTTGTTATATAAGCTTTGTTTTTTGTGTATTTTATTAAAGCTTTTTTAATAGGAATGATAAGTTGAACGTTGCACATGTTCGGAAACTATGAACCGATAGAATTTTTTTTTCTCGAAAAGAAAGTTTTGTAAAGCGAAAATTTTCGATTTTAAAATTTTTGATAAATTTTCGCGTTTTTAGTGTGCTTAGTCAAAATATTCAATTTTTAAATAAAGTCTGTTTACATGAAAGCCTGCATCAACCTATGCTTGTGAATGGATGTAGGGGAGACCGGGGCTAGTTAGCATGCGGGGTTGGTTGGCCGATGGCTAATATCTCATTTGTAAAACAGTAGATCGTGTTGTGATTCATATAAGTGATGTAGAATAACAAAAGAAATGTTTGTTTTGAGTTTCAGTCGGATCGCACAGTTCATCGAGGAAAGAAGTTTGAATTTTTCTCGACTTTTTTTTAACTTTATAGTATTTTAGAAAATGTATAATATCTTATTGTAAATTAATTTTTTCACGATGAAAGTAGCTCATAAGAAATGCTTTTTTACACCTTAACGATTTTTTTTTTCGGCAATATCTAATGTCACAATAGAGTTTGGAAATTGATCTGTACCATTGGGGCATATTGGACAACGTTTTCCAGGGCTATTTGGCTGATTGAAAAATTAGAGTTTTGACAAATAAAACACTTTTACAAATCAACATGGTGCGTAATTACAAAAGAAAAACCGATAGAGGGTCTTTATCAATGGTTGAAGCAATGCGAGCTGTTTATGTGATTAAATTCGCGCGTAAGAAAATCAATCAAACTTCACAAGACTTGCAAATTGTGTGTCACAGGCTCTCGAGGTACTGCTCTAAAATCAGTAATGTGAACAGAACGAAGAAATTTTGATTAACAACGAATGGTTCTGTGAAACTCCTCATGAAGAATGGTTGAATGAATCATTTTTTTGTGACTGCAAATGATTTATTTTTTCATATTTATTTATTTATCTATTCATGATGCTTATTTAATTTTTCTTTTGTTTATAATTTTCGCTTTTGTATATTCTTCTGAATTAGCACGACCGACTTTTTTGCGTTTTTGTGTTTCCAATTTATTTGTTTTCGTTTATAATTTTTTCAGAAGATTTCTACAATATACTGTATTTTTACGTCAAAAGCAAATTAAAAATAAAGACAGGTTTATTTTTTATGATTTGATAAAAATTCATTGTCGACCAACTTGGCCCAGACCCTTGGGGCAGGTTGGACGAAAAAAATATGTGTATAAGAAAATTGTCCATAATTTTTTTGGATGACGCTTGATCTTTATGAAAAAATTCATGAATGTTCTATGGATGGAGTATCTTGAGATAATATTTTGACTTTATCGATTGAATTCGTAGTTATTTGGGAAAAAAATAAAATGCAAAAAGTCGGCCAACCAGCCGCGGTCTCCCCTATGTGAAAAATTAAAAATATCTGTAATATAATTGATAATTTCAAGCACCTTATCAAAATATATGCAATTTACTTGGGATTCAGTATATATTTAATTAATGATTATCCTGAAGCAAATTTATACGATAAAAGATATTAATAATTTAATGCATGAAAAATAAATAAATTTAAAAGAAATTATCAGTTATCGTAGGTATTTGTAATGATAATATGACGAACCCTGACCTTGTACCACGGCTGTCAACTTACGAATCGATTGTTACTGCAGCCACTGATAAGCATTCTACTAATCATTATGATTACACTCCTACCTATTTTTATTCTGTATATTCATAGGGATATCTAATGTGGCAAAGAAGGTGCTATCAATATATGCAAAAAGTTTGGAACGCAGAAAACTGGATACGAAGTCAAGACAAGATCAGTTTTGTCAATACGTGCACTTGGTCATGGACAAGCCGACTACGAATTTTTTTGTGGTATTATGGATTTATCAAGCCAGTGGTTCATCAAGTTCAAAATGACATGAATAACCAATACAGCACCTCTATTCTTTTCCAGTGATTTTGAGGAAGAGACTTATAAGTAACAAATTTTTATCTATAAACAACTTATTTTTATTTTGACTATAATAGAATATCAAATTGGTTGATACCTTTCCTTAAAATGGATTTCGTACAACGAAAGGCTCTTAATAATCTTCACAACTTTACAGACAAAGTTCGTAAAACCTTTTCATAATAGCTGTATTAAATTTTTAATAATAAAATAATTAATGTTTGTACAAACAGGTACTTAGAGATCGAAGAGAGTACCACAATAGTACAGGATACAAATACTTAGAAGAGTATACAAATGATGTTGATGACACAATATACAGCGATAATAATATCGGTAATAAATTTTCACTTTATTTATTTTATATCCATATAATTGAATACAAGACTAAAATTGAGTAAACACTGTTCAAATTATTTTACTATTAAAAAATGAGTTATTTTAAACAAAATAAAAAAAACTTATTTAATAGTTACATGTGATTGTGTAATCATTTAAAAAACTCCTGGAAATGTATTGTAATAATCCATGGTAAACATAGATTATTGTAAAAGGAAACTCATTTTTGTTTTTATTTATATATTTTCAGTATAATGTATAATATAATATATTATATTACTTAAAGTAACTTTAAAAGGACAACGACTCAGATTCACATCAATATTATTATTGATGTGAATATTATAATAATATTAGTAGACGTGTCATAGACCATGCTAAACGCGGTTCTACGCTTTGCTACATGTCTCACTTATACTCACATACAAACTAGAAATTTCACATTTATACGTTCATACTATCCAAGTTTAGATTTTAAATAATATTAAGTTTTTAGTGCAGCATGCAATATAGCGGTATACAGTGCGGTATTTCAACAAGTTACTATTTATACTTGAAGTCATATATAAAAACAACTATTAATTAAAATCAGTATATTAGATAAAATTATTTTTTAATTTAAATTTTTTATGTATTCTTTCGGTAAACACCATTTGCGGTACCCCATAAATGTATCACGGATCCCATCAGAGGATAGAGCTAGACAGTATCGATCAGCACTTTCGGTCAGTTGTAGTGAATTTACGAACGGAAAATCGATATCATTAATAAGGAGCCAGCTGTGATCATCATGTTGTGTCTCTTCCGACTTGACGACTCGAAGTCTGAAACTCGTACATTTGGAATACTGGCAGTCGACGAGCGCGAGTAAAATGGTGCCCTCGGCCACGTCGTACACAGCCATCCGATTCTCATTGCTGGTCCACGGGATTTTATCTAATGTTCTATTCAGTAACAATTTATTACTGCTCATCTGCTGGCAACAGAGTTTGTCGTCGAGACGGTAACATTTACTGAACAAGCCGCGGGAAGTGGTTGCTTCGGATGACATCATGTCGGTTTGGCTGTAGGTCTGTTCGAAAAGAGTCGTGGCTTTTCCGTCTCCATCAAAATGCATCGTAATTAAACTGCTTCCATTCCGATAGTTCACAATGTAGCCCTTGTCCGATGACCAAACATTCAATGGCAATACAGACATTTCTGGCAAACGCGGAAACGGCACGGGTTTACCTATCAGCTTGCCATCGTAATCGTAGGACACGCGACAACTGCCGAGATAGCCACACACTTCCGGGGAGTTAATAAATGCATCCACGCGATCAACGAATGGCACTGGGTAAACGTGATCGGTGTAATCTATATCAAAGATGTTGCACTTGTTGAAGGACACAATTGCAAGTGCCTCTTTAAACTTATCACCATCACCAGGTTTTTGTAGCCTGATAATTATCGTGTCTCTAAACCATGGTATAACAAGTATTTTCTCCGTGGACGTTAGCTGGATATCATGGCAAGTATTTTCGATCGTTACGTTAGCGGAGAGGTACGTCAGACGTGTTATGTTGCACACATGATTGTTTCCCGTTGCTGTGCAGATAGTGTAGAAGATTTCGTCGTTTCCAAACGGTGCGAGAACGCGACCACCAGCTATGTAGGTACAAGGTTCAGAAAAGTTCGTGTTCGAGTCGATTTCCGGAATCTTGCCAACTAAGGTGAATGTCTGTAGGCCCAATTCTGATTCTGCACTTGCGCCGGCGAGCCAAATGCAAAAGGGCAGAATGAAATTCCAGGTAGGAGACATGTTCTATGATGTCCAAAAGAGAGATCAAAATGATGGTAGTTAATTTTTATTTTTACTTGTATACGAAAAATTTACGCTAAAGCAGAACTTACCAAAGTTAGAAGTATCTCCGCCCCGTATTCCGTGACGGATGATAGGAAGATTATCAGAGACTGACAGTAAAGTGTTTTTCGCAACTGACTTTTGAGTAAGAGAGCTTTGAAGTTTTGGTGGATGTTATAAAGTAGATAATGTATCATTATCGTGTAAAAAAACTGATAAAAATTTCCGTACAGTTTCTATCAAAAGTTTAGCTTTAAAACTTAATTATTTCATGTGACATTTATAATAATTTAGAAAAGAAATTTGTTTAAAATAGATTCGCTAGGACAATAACTAATAAAACAAAATTACATGGAGAACAATTTGGCACAGCTGTATCTTACTTTTCCCCCTCCTTCTCGAATACAAACGACTCAGTATTCGATGGCTGATTCTTCTCCTGTAATAAGAATGAATGCCCGAAAACTCGAAAAGAGCAAACTCTTCCCAAAATACTCGACAACCGATCTCACGCAAGTTTCGACGAGTTCTCGTCATGTAAACCAACTTTTCTCCGTATGAGATCAGTATTTAAGAATATTAAGGTTTCACTCACCGAATTAGCTGCTTTTTGGAGCTGTGCAATTGCGTAAAATACGCAAGTTTTCGGCAAAATAAACATCGATATCATTTCTTGGAGAAAAGTAAATAATCGTTGACAAATCGATGAAAAAAAGCAGTCTCGAATCTTATACAAAGGGAAAACCGGGGATGTAACTCATGGGTTTTTTTCAAAACTAACACTTGGGTTATTTTCTAAAATAAATTTTAAAGCCACAATATTTACATTAATTATTGCTGGAGTTTGAATTCTAAATAAAGATTTATGCTGACTCTGATAAAAATAGCGTTGTCAAGCATTATGTCATTTCTTGATTTTCTTGCTGATGATTCACATTTATATTTTACATAATTAGACAGTGACCATTCAATCTTATCTACATTATGATAAATTATCACTTTTTCTGTTAACAAACTCGGACACGTGTGTACATTTTACACTGATCATTAATGTGTTTGATAGAGTTAATCACATAAACTACTATTATCGAAGCGAAAGAATTTTGGTGATTGTGATTATGTACATTATATTCATACTTGTCTTCGACTCCCATAACCTATGAAGTCCCGAAGGTTCTCATCTCGATCTTTTACTCTTCTATATTTATTTTAACAGCCTTGCTTTATGAATCAAATGTTAAAAATAGAATTAAAAATGCAATGTGATATATTTTCACAAAGGCAGATCACTTCTTTTCAATTTTTATAATAATATAGGTGCTTATTTTTTTTTACAACACATTACCTTTTTTTCTTCATTTAGTATTGTTATTTGATAGGATTTTAACATAATTTTGGAAAAACAAAATCTTTCTGAAGCAATGTATATTTTTAATAAAAATTTACATTTTTATAAAACAATTTACTTTAACTGTAACATATCAACATTCTTATTGTCGATAGCTAAGTTTATAGAAAATATATACAACATAAACAAAGCAAATAGATAAGATATAAAATGACAAAATAACAATAAAAATGTCACAGTGACATATTGTTTATTTTTTAATCAGTCTCAAGTCATCATTTTATTCATAATTGCTGAAAACGGCTAGCTTATTAACATTTTATTATGGTCAAAAAGAGCATACGAAGCTGCCATTACAAAATTTAAAGAAAAACGCCCGGAGATAGAGCCTTCTTCATGCGAGTGGTGAGGTAGGAACTTCTTCAAGTGCCCTCCCATGCTTGTTTTCAAATATGTCCCATATAATATTTTCAATTTATTGTTATTACAAAAACGACAATAATACGGGAAAAATATTTGATAACGCACCATTTGCTAATTTTTCGTAATATATTGTAAATCGTAGAATAATGCCGATTTTTAGTGTAAAACGTTATTCAATTCGAATCGTACTCAACACCAGATACAATCATAGAAATGTGAAAAAAAAATCGTAAAAACACCTCGCACTAATGAATTTCTCCATTACCTCTCTACAATTTGTTCTCCACATACAAAAAGAACACTTTTTTCGTCTCGCACTGCGACAACACACAGTATCGTGTCCGCAGTTATATCATATGCAATTTCCTTGACGAAGGCGAGCTCGCGTTCGCGCGATTACATCTGCTGCACGCGAGAAAACGTTCGCTCGTTCACGTTATCGCGTTTTCTCGTCGATCGCGCGTACGCCATCACATAATGGCAGAAAGGAGAGAGCAAGAGAGAGGGAGGGAGAGAGAGAGGGAGAGAGAGAGAGAGAGAGACTGGCAGAGTTTTCATAAAAATCCCCCCACAGTGGTAGCAGTAGCGGTGAAAAGTGACACGCCAGGAAATTAAGAGATGGGATTTTAAATTGGAAAAATAAGCGGAGCGCGCGCTTGCAGCTCTCGTTGGCGGTCGATCGAAAAATGGTACACACGAGAACAGCGCCGGCACAATTGTCTGACGACTCTGTACGTGGCTCTCATCGACGATGATGGTCATTTAAAATTTTTAAAAATATTTTTGCAGATAGGGGAAAGAGAGAGAAAGAGAGATAGAGAGAAAGAAAGATAAAGCAATGTTTGTTTTCGTTTAAAAAATTTATTTATATTCATATTCGTTTAGATGCAATGTAGCACGGTTATCAGGAGAATGTTTTATACGATATTAAATCGATAATTGCTTGCTGCATTTAAAAAAATGTCTTTTGTTGGCGTTTATAATGGTATATTCTCTGTTGGTTTGTACTGTGGTTAGTTAACGTACAACGAGAAACAAATATAGTTATCTTAACTATAAAACTACTATAAAATATAGTGCGATTTTGTTACTACTATAATTTTTTATTAAATTTAACTAGAGAAAAAATAGTTTTTGTAATTAAAAAATATAGTAACATTAACTATATTATCTTGAAAAAAATAAAACGAAAAATTTTCTATGTTATATAGTTAAAAAAATATAGTTGAGGAAAATATGGTTAATAGTACTATATTAGCTAAAGTACTTTATTATAAAATATAAGTAAATAAATAAAGTTAACAGGTCCTTAATTCTACAATAAAAATTATTTCATATAAACATAAATTTATTCTTTTTACATCTCACAAATTTATATTTGAAAGTTATTATTGGCCATGAGTATTAATTTTGTATTAAATTTGTCGTCAGATTTGCACATATTATATTCTCACACTAAATAAATAGAATGAACATAATAAAAAAGAATATAAAAATTTGTTCCAATTTATTTATGTCTATAAATAATAGTATTTGTTGTTTTATATAGTAATAAGTTAGGAATGAAAAGTAGAATTTAGTTAAGAGGATTCATCCGTTTGACTAGAAATTCAATTTTTATGAGTGTATCATAACACTTCGTTTCAACGACACATTGTAGTACTTATATAATGTTTTAACCATATTCTTTATACCATCATTATAGTCAAATGATTAAATAACTACACAATCTTTTTCTACCTATTGTTATATGCTATATTGCCTATTGTTATATGCTCTTTTAATCTTTCATTACAGCAGCTTATCCAGCTACAAACGAAACATTGAGGTCCGATTCACTTAAACGGAAACAACACATACGGCACCACACGATTTTACGGCAAACAATTTCTTCAAATTACCAGCGAAACAGCGCCGCACAGTCGTGCATTCTTTGCTCAACGCGGCAGAAAAGTTCTTCGTCCGTGACAATCGCTCGCCAGAGCCAAATATCATCGGCAGTAATTAACGGTCTAAATTGAATCGCTACTGTACACGTGGATCTCAAAATCGTGGCGAAACACGTGTGCGGCGATATTGTCAATCGGGCCGGAGACTTTTAAAGGACGCTCGGAACCCGAGATATCGAGAGATTAACAAGGGACGAAGAGAGAGGAAAGTTCCTAATCACTTTTTCCGCGTGTTTGTCGTCGGGCGGGGAGAGCTTTTTGTACGTCCTCGAGGAAACGGTCCTTTACAATTTTCCCAAGACCCGAAGCGCGTGTTCTTGCTTCGCATTCTCGCGTGCAGGGAGCGGCGCGTGTGGGAGGCACCGTTGTTCTCCCTGGAAGGTAATGGAAGTTCGATGAAAGTGGTCCTCGGCTGCCTTTGTACATTGTTGCAGTATTGATTAACAATGGTGGGAGTTAATTGTGTTGAAGTATAGATTGTATATATGGTGAAAGAAAGTTTTAGGTTTTCAGCGATGATGAGTTTTTTTAAATAAAATTTATAATATTGGTATTGTTTATTTCAATATTGGCATAAACCTTACGTATTATATATTTTTTATAGTATAAAAAAATTAAATATTTATTAACGGTTAGAGTTATCAAACTGAATCTATACTCGAAAAATAATAGAGGCAAACATAACAAAAAAGGTATTTTGTGCTCGAAGTGGAAATGCCATTTAAATTTTTGATTTTGCTATAAACATATTAAAAAATTTTTATAGTGAACGATAGTTAAAATCTTTATGAGCAATCCTAAAACTGAGGCCATATTCGAATTCAATCAGTCAAAATACGTATAAGTTTCATTGATTAGCCCATTGCACAAATTACTTTTTATTTGTGCACCTGTATAATTATTCCTCAGGATATCAAAGCAAACTTATTGCCTTTGAAAGTGAATATTCGCCATCAAATACGTAAGACTTTTGTACCAGTTTTCATCAACCGGCAACTCTTCACTTATTCATTTCCAGGGAGTACATATAGTTTCGGAACAATACAATTTGTTTCCTGAAAACTCTACAATTAATCGTGTGCGCACCACACGCTACAAAACGACACACGAGCCTACAAGCGTATATTCCATTTCTCCTAATATAAAACCCATTTACTCTTCTCTCTCCGTCTCATTCCTCTTTCTCTCTCTCTTCCATGCAGAGCGCGACCCTCGGCGACTGCGCCATTCTTTCCATTCTCCGCGCGACAGATAGATCCTTAATCCACGCTAACCCGCGTGCGCGCAATGAAATACCTTTCTCCCTCTCTCTCTCTCTCTCTTTTCCTCATTCCCCTGTCTTGTACCGCGAAACAAACTGCCGCCCCTCCCGAAAAAAATACAACGCAGCCACGCAAAAAAACGGCAACGCCGGGGGTGGAGGGCAAACATCCTCCGGTGCAGTATACAATCGACTCAATCCCATACAAGTTGCTCTCCTTTTCACCGGTCGCTCGGCCGACACAATTCCAATTCGGCAGAACCAGGCGGTCGGGCAGGCAGGCAAAACTCGACTTTTCGACATTTCAATCAGCAACAGAGAGAACATGAACTCTCTCTCCCACCCTCGCGTTTTAATGAAACACCGCCGGGACGCGCTCGCTGGCTGGCTGCCCATTGTCGTATGCGGCGGTCGATCAGGGCCGAATATGCACGCGACGACCCCTTTGCCCTCCCTCCCTCTTTCTCTCTCTCGCGCGCGCTCTCTCTTTCCTCCGGATTTTTGGAGAGCGTCCAAAACAAGCGCGGCAATGAGGTGGCCGCCGTCGAATATATGCGAGTGAGAGCTAGCTGACCCTCGAATCTCCGCGCGACCATCGGTCGTAATTTCGTACTTTTCTTTTTGCCGAGAGAGACTACAGAGGGCCGGGCGCTTTCTTCGTTTTATTGTCTTTGCTCTGCCGCGCAGGGAAAAGGACGATTGGGACCCTCTGCGCCGTTCAGCTTTTTTCGATGCGGCGCATGAGCCTCCCGAGAGAGAAAGAGAGAGAGAGAGTAGCTTGGGTTTTTGGCACACGTACAGAGGAAACGCACACGCGGGTGGAGGATGAACGATCGCGTTTTATTTCTTTTTATTTTTTCCCCACGACTTTTTTATGTTTATTATGCTAGGCCGAGGGATGAAAGCGAACGTCGAAGAGTCGAGAGCGGGAAATGAACTGCCGGACAAGTTGGAAAAAATGCGGCATTCTGCGCACGGAAATGTAGTCGAATGTGTCTCTGTTAATTTTAACACGCATGTGTTTGGAAGGTTCGGGGTTAAAAGTTGGCATTACGCGAGGTTTTAAATGGGTATTTTGAGATTTTTAAATACCTTACTCTGAAAGAAGAATATCGTTTTGTCAGAAACATACATATATTAACTGTAAACATATTCAACTTTTGGTAAAGTATGCGTATATCATATACGTATTCTAATATCAAGCATGTATCGTCGCTCCGTACGAAGACTAGCACATTTCGCGCTTATAATTTTATAAAATTTATAAAAATCAAAGGGTATATAGGAATATTTCTGTACAAACAAGTTTGATATGATTTAAAACAAGATTCAAAGTGATAAGTGAAATTAATTAGTTTATTAAAATAAATCATTTTTTCACTATTTATTTGGAATTTTACTTATTAAATCAATGGGGGAATGAATATACATGTTAATTAGACACAATAAGCCTTTTTTGTACGCAAATATTCTTATATACCCTTTGATTTGCATAAATTATCTAAAATTCTATAGTAGCGCGAAATGTGCTAGTCTTCGCGGGGAATTTGAGATGTACTAGTCTTCGTAGGGAGCAACGATGTAATGTTTAAACCAAATAGCTGTATGTTAACAGTTAACTTCCGAGGTTAATTCTCATGAATATACGTCTTGTGAAGGTCATAGGATTATTTTAAATTGAAAAATATTATTTTCTAAACTTGAAAAGAATTATTCTACAATTATGAACTTGAATGATGGTGTTAACTTACACGAAAGAAACAATATAATCAAACTGCAATCTCTAACGTATAATCAATTTTCTTCACCAAGATTCCAAAACGCTTTTAAATACGCATGGTATAAAATTGGGTACCTAAAGGTAAAACCTCCAAGACATGCAAATCCAGTAGATTTTTGTTTTCATACTCCAGAGGAACCAATTTGCGACATATGTCGAGGAGTAGCTGTCATATATACCGATGTGCATGGTGCAAAAAACTATTACGTTTTGAACATTTTTTCACATGTTATCATTATTGTCAGACATACATTGAATAAAATTTGCAAATTCATTAATTTATGTAGTAATATATTTATTTATTTTTTTATTTCACGGGGAGAGTCCCCTTTCTTAATACAAAGCTTTTACATATAAGCTAGTAATGATAATATTCATAGGAATAACAACTCGGAATTAGAACACTTTATATTTATTTCACTTTTAGTGGTAAATATGAATCAAGATATGCACTCCAAAATTAAAATTAAGAGAAAAAGTTTTGCTTAAGTTCTCTTAATCACTGAAAATTAAATAATTAAATTAGGGGTAGCTCATCCCTTACACTTTTTTTAAACCCCGAAACAGGTTTACTATAATTTTTAAATTTCTTTACAACACATGAATTTCCAACCAAATTTGGTTTATGAAAACATTGTTCTTTCAAAATAATGTGTGAAAAAATTACATTTATTCTTATAAAAAATAAGAGATGGAACCCCTCAGCATTAAAACTGTGCCAAAATACTCGACTTTTTATAAGAAACAAATAGAAGTTGGTTTCATTAAAAAATTCCGAATCCATCTCGAGATATTAAAAAAACGGGGTTTGGGGTGAACTTTAAGGGCGATTTTCATCCCCTAGATATCTTTCTCCGCAGATAAAAGAACACGTGTCAAATATTTTTCGATACTCCAACCACTTGCAAAGTTTCATCAAAATCGGAGGCGGACGGTAAGTATCCTTCCCTTGTAAGTAGCGTACTAGGAGGGTGAGCTATTTCTTTAGTGAAAATCTGAAAAAAATTATGCAAGTGAATTAATTATCTATTATATTGATTAAATTGTCAATCCAAATAAATTAAAACACACTTTCACACTTTTACACATTTTCTTTAATTTCAATCTCACACTAAGAACAGGAAATACTTTTTTGAAATATTCAGGACTCTCCATAAACTCTTTTAGAATGTCTACGAATTACTTGTTGATAGTACAAATTCATATAACACTTAAACACTTTGCAAAACGTCTAGACATTCTTCAAGTTTCCACAAATTGCGCTTCTTCGCTTTTCACACACGTGGCTTCCTTACGCGCAACAGCTTTGTCGGTGTGTCGCAGTGTCGGTCCGTGCGAAACGAACGCAGTCACGCACGTTTGACGATGTCCTCTATATTCATATATACGTATTTCCTCATAAATTTCATATTCTAACTAAAATTTTTGCCATAGTACTAACAGATGTTTGTATTACAATTCTATGACTTACAGGCATCACTGAATAAGTCCATTTTCCAAATTTTGAGCACGACATAACTGGATAAATCCATTATTTTTTTCATTTATCGTAGTTATAATTTATATTATCTATTAAGATGGCTAATAAATATTTATCTGTTTATTTAAAAAAAATCCTAAGTACTTTTCAAATATAAACATTTTAAAATTTTACGACATTAGAACAATACGCAAATACAATACAAATGGTCATAAATTTATTAGAAATATCATAAAAACAGAAATTTCTTGAATAAGTTATAAGAATTTATTGAATAATTACTAATTTTGTAATTCCTTGATCTGTTTCATAATGAAATTAAAGAATACGCCTCAAAATAATTAATTTTTTTGTACTTTTTTTACAAGATTACTTTCTCAGATAGAGAAGGGGGAGGGGGGGGGGGTGGATACTTTTTGAACACCCAGTATATAAGTTTGAAAATTAAAACCCGTTTTTCTCAGGAACTCGAAAAGTTGCCTTATGTGGTTTTATCTGTAAACTACAGAGATTATAAATATATGTATTTATTTCGTACGAAATACTCTTAGGGTATAAGTAAAAATATTAGCCTTTGTTAATATTGTGTACACTTACTTATGGTTACAATTTTCTTTTCTTTGTGTAATGTTGGAGATACTATCATATTTAATAGTTAATCTAATATTCGCATTTCCAATAAAAAACAACATAATTTACAAAAAAATGAAAGCAATTGTTTTATTTAATTATAATTCAATGTAATAATTGTAAATAAAGCACCTTTTGAAATTCCTTTTCTTAGTTCACTATCGTTTAAGCATGTTTAGTCACTAATAATACAAAATATTACTTTTATACAGCATAGACCCTACAACACTTATTAACGCGTAAATTACATTTTTCACAAGCAAGTGCATTTAATTATTTTCATTTTTTAAATTTCATAAAAATTCTTCGCGTTAGCATAGCTTACGACGAGAATAATATTACTAATTAAGAAACATTTTTTGCAAAATCGTGCTAACTCTGCTTCCGACGTTACCTCTCTTTCATAACGCATCAACAGCCGCACAAAACGAGACATTCACCAAGCGCGCGGTAATAGGGTCATCGTCCGTAATACCGTCGGCTTGTCGTACAGTTTCTGTATAACCTAAGTACTTCATTAGATTTTACGATTTTCATGAGGTTTAATGAGAAATAAATCGGTTTTGTGTTTAAATTCGTTTATTGTTCATGCTCTTCATAGTCAAGCTAATGAGGACCTTACGATTAAATGTATTAGTGTTAAACAGTTTTGACGATCAACACGACATCTACGATAGTAGATTGTAGCATATTAAGATTTCCATTATGTGTTTAAATAGTAAATATTTTGTAAACAGTAAGGTTAATTAAGTTTAGTAATTATAATTATAAACAGTAGCAATAGCATTTATAATTATAAACAAAAAATTTAATAAGAAGTATTTTTGTCCTAAGCGGTAGCAATAGTAACTGTGATGCCAAAATGACTCCCTCTCTCATACATGACCGATTTGTATGTCAATCAGTATCCATATGTTTATAAAGATAAAGATCAGTAGATTTTATTGTGGTATCAATATTTCAATAATTTTAAGTTCTTAAATGTACTATTAGAATGTTTCAAAGACTAAATGCATTTCAACGTCCATTTGCTATTTCTAATGACCTGAGGAGTACTCCAGCCCTTCCTGATTAACATATGTTAACCTTGTAAAACGACTGATTTATGGCTTTCCCAGAAAGACAGCTGTAGTTAACTCGCCTCTAATTCTAACAAATCCCAAACACATTGAAAAATTTTTCTGAATATCGAAATAAACGTTTATAATTTCGGAATAAACTCGACGACCTAACGGAATTAAAGACTATATGACTATTTCGAAAAAAATTCTACCTTCTCTAAAACAATAAACGTCATTTTTTAACTCCGTTATTAAGCTGAAATTTTCTTACATCCGACACTAGCGATTCCTACCCTAAAACTTTCAAAAACTTTTTTACTATTCTAATATTCATCCCCGTTCATCTTCAGCATTGAAAATTATATTTTACAACTCTGCTTTGACGACTTTTTTACATCCGCATCTCTACATCTAAAAAAAAAAAAAAAAAAAATGTTGAAAACACACTCGAGTAGTCAATCGGTTGAGCCTTGCAATAACCCTATAAACAGCGCTGTAAAAGCAGCGCCGTCACACGCATATACGTCTTGGCCATCTGCTGCCGTTGCGCATAAAAAGTTCCCAAAAGATGAAAAACAATACAAGCACGAAATAAAAAGTAAAAAGATAAAATGCTTGACTGCCATTAGGAAAGTCGCTGTTCTCTCGAATTTTCGCTTTCACTGTCGCGCACGCTACCTAAATCCCTGCCAATAAAGAAATAAAACAACAGACCCCCTGTATATATGGCCAGTTTACGGCGTGTGGGTCAGGTCGTATTCTGTCCATTTCAAAAACCTCGCGACCTTGGTGTAGTATTTACTTCCGAGGTCATATTTGTATCTTTCCATCCTTTAATCCTTTGCGTCCGCATTTCTCTTCCGGTGGGTCAGAGGGTTTCTCGATTTCATTAGACGCGCAGACCCTTTGAGGCCCCGATCGGCTTTCGCTTACCCTATAGGATTAATCAGGTCGTAGCCAGATAATCCATAGTCGTACCTTCCTCACGCCTAGTAAACTTTCAGTTCTATGCTTTTCACTCTGGGCCCATTGTAACAAACCTATGGTACGACTAATGATTTATTGTTTCGGAAGGGCAATAGGAGCTGCAGACTCGGGGAAAAAATCTTTATTGCTCAGATCCAAGCGGCAGGATCGTATTTTCGCCCAAACTTTCTTAGGTACTGCTGTGACGCTCTTCAGATGTGGGACTAAGATAATGCTCCGATGTTAATCTTCATAGATGATACGACAATGCTAAATGTTTGGTGTCGATTTCCTCGATTCGATTTTCCCAATTTGTACAAAAGCATTGAGACATCTATACTTTGTTTACATAGGAAACAATAAGTCTTAAGTACACCCTTAACTACTTTCTTTTTTGATGGTTAACCAATTATTGCTCTAAATTATTTACTGGAAATGCAATTTTAAAAGAAATAGAAGTTCATCTTCACTAGTTTTTAATCATTAAAAAGCTAGAAGCAAATCCTGTTATTATGAGAGATCATTTAATATCCATATCATGTTGGTGGATGTAATGAAATACCGCTTATTTTGCATTCGCAGCTTCAAACGTGAATAATTTCAGTTTTCTCAAAATCACTACCTCAATTTCCTGTGTTCAACATCATTTTAGTGCTTTATATTAGTTATAGAATGAGAATAATCAGTTTTCAAAACTGTGCTTCAACTTTTTTTTCGTTATTTTTTCAGACAAGTTATGGGAAATTTTCGTAAAGTTTTTAATTTACGCAATTAAATAATAAATAATTTACGATGGATTGTGTAGTTTCTAAATTATTTTTTAATAGCTTCTTTACGAAAGTTATTGATTCTAAAGCGATACGTATATAAAAATATAATATAATTGATTTTAGAACAAAATTTCCGATAGGTGAGATGGGCAGCATTAGAAAGAGAATTGAAATATTTATATTTCCTAAAAAGAAAAAATTGTCTAGCTATCGCGGTTCTTTTGTTATTAACAAAAACGTAAAAATTGAAATAATGAAAAAATGAATCTTGTATGCTCAACCATAACGATAGTAAAATTGTCTTATTGGCTTCAAAATTCATTGTAGAGGTAGTACGATGCAACCTACATCAGAGTTTGTATTTGCGATTGGATTCCATTGTGAACCCTTATATAAGAATTAAAATCACAAAATAATAAATTACAAATGGAACAGCAATGAATAGCCATGAAACAATTACAAGTTAATATTTTCCATAAAATATTTCCAATTTTTTTCTTGAAAAATTTATTTTTTGAATTTCAATTTAATAAAAGGAATCGATAAATTAATTTGAGGAAGCTAAGTGCCAATGAATTGGCAGCGGTTCTTTTCGTATACTTATAAGTAAACTTTAGATTTCTTCGTTCAAGAAAGTATATATCATTACTGAACTAAATAGGTTGCAAGTGAAAATGCCAAAAAAGTATTTATATATAAAAAATAAAGACATTGTTTATTAAGTAACTATGTATTTACAGAGACACAAATAATTTTTACTGATAGTTAACATTTTTTCACAATCCTTAAGACCATGTAATACAGAAAATCAACCTAATTTATTATTCAATAAATTAAGATATGAACGTTTGTTTGGAAAAAATAAATCTGTTAGGCGGTGAAGGGGGTGCGGAGGAAGGTTGAGGGGGTGAGGAGGGGGGGGGGAGACAAACATCACGAAAGTCTTTTACAACTATATAATACAGGAAGATATGTATATAGGTCGATAGTCTTAATCTGCACATTTGTATGTGTATATATAATGATAAAACTATATATATAATATAGCTTTTTCCTAATTTTTAATTGAATTTGTATCGCTATTATTTTATAGATTTAAAAGAATATTAGCTTAAGCAATATTCTTGGTAAGGAAAGGAATGGAATGTATACAATACTGATACACTTACGCCAATAGGCGAAAAATATTTTCAATCTGTACCTATATAGTATTTGTAAAATTTGTTGGATATCTTTATAAGTTTCTGCATGTTGTACCAACCTAAATTTTTTCGAAAAAAAAATTTCGCGAGATAGAACCTTCTTCAGCGCTTCGCCGCGATAGAAGCTTATTCCCCTAAGACGATGTTACATAAATACTATTGTTCAGAAAATTTTTTTCTGAGATTTTATCAATATTTTCATGGGATACGCTCGTTCTAAAACTAGACTAAAAATCGAAAATACCTTGGTAGAAATGATAACCAACCGTTTGCCATCCGTTCGCCAAATCGCAAAGGTTTGGCCAACCGTTTAACCAACGGTT
>JAWWEQ010029102.1:0-23772 GCA_035583055.1 Torymus tubicola
CAGCGCCATCAACCGGAGCAACATGAGCAAAATTTGTCATCCGTTTCTTCTAATCAATTGTCTCTTTCACCGCGCGCTCGACAAAAACAGCCGCAAACCCAACTACAAGAATATCAGCTGCAGTTACTGACGTCACCGCAACGATTACCCTCGTCACCACGTCTACAACGCCATCAACCAGAGCAACATGAGCCAAATCAGTCAACCGTTTCTTCTAATCAATTGTCTCTTTCAGCGCGCTCTCAACAAACGCAGCAACAAGCCCAACTTCAAGAATATCAGCTGCAGTTACCAACGTCGCCGCAACGATTACCCCTGTCACTAGTTCTACAGCGCCATCAACCAGAGCAACATGAGCCAAATCAGTCATCCGTTTCTTCTAATCAATTGTCCCCTTCACCGCGCTCTCAACAAACTCAGCAACAAGCCCAACTTCAAGAATATCAGCTGCAGTTACCGACGTCGCCGCAACGATTACCCTCGTCACCATGTCTACGGCGCCATCAAATATCACCACGTGGTCGACTTCAGCAAGAAGAACAGCATGAACATTCGCCATTGTATCCGTCGCCCTCCTATTCCCCGAAAAATTTGTGACGAAGTTTGACTTGCAATTAGATAAACGTTTTATAGTGATGAGTTTTTTTATCTACTTTTGACAAATGAAGTTTTACCAGCTGGGAGGTTAAAGTATCAGGCTTGTATAGTAAATTAGCCAAAATTATAGGCAATACTTCATAAATATTAAACCAGATGTGCCATGCTTGAGCAAAGCTAAAAATTAGTTATTTAAGTAGAAAACAAAAAATAAATACTTTTCTATTATAAGCGTAAATATTAATTCATATATTATAATAGTTTTAAGGACTGAGTACAGTCTGCTTTTTATTCCTATTTCATTAAATAGATCACTATCCGGTGTTTGAATTTTTTAGCTAATTTTTTGTTATTTATGAATTAAGGAAAAGCACAAATATACTGATGTAATTAGGAATATAGATAAAAGAATAAGTTTAAACAATAGATAATTTATTAATACAATCAAGTGATAAAACACGGCGATACTCTTAAATATTTTTTTATTACTAAAGGTTGACAAGTTCACTGTAATGTTATGCGTACATTCCAATTTAACAGCAAGCTAATAATTTAATATAATTTATTTTTCTAAAAAAAACTTTTATAATATCTCTGTTTTCGTAATCAACTGAATAAAATTTACTTAAGCTTTTTTTATAATAAATCTACGAAGATCAATTAACACTTATTCTATTGTTAGTATATTTTATTTTTGTACTTATTAGGAAAAGTGATCTCACAGTTTAATATAAAAAAAACACATGTGCCATTGCATTATTATAAGAGTGAAGATATTTTAGTACTATGAAACTGTTATGACTTTAACAAATAAAAAAATGTCATCAAATATATATTTTTTTCACTTTTCAAAACAAAACATGCTATATATAATTTTATTATACAAAACTCCATATTTTTAAAGACATTTAGATGCAATGACGTGTATAGAAAGAAGAACGAAGACAATCAATTGGACAAGAAGGAAACAGTACGAGCATTAGTTTTTATATAAATCCTAGTGAGTTTTCTTTTAAAAATAAAAATTCTTTTAACAATGTTGATCTTAACCATCATATGGAGATATTTGTACTAGGTGTACTTACTTGTTGGTATAGAATTAAAAATCTGAATTTGAATATAATATTTTTAACATATTTTTAAAAATTTTTTTCTCACAAATATTTTATTTTACAATTTTTATAGAAGATTTGATCAAATAAAAAATTTATTTATAAATTTTGATGAAGCTAAGCCTGTTATAGATTTTGTCAGTAATGCAGCTAATGTGTATCGCAGACGGTGAGATTTTTCGCAAGTCTCCTTTTGAGTTAAAGGCCCTAAGAAAAAAATTGTCGAAAATACAAAAAATAATAAGTCAATGTTTTACTGTAGTCAAAGGACTTTATCAAGGTATTTCGTCCAGGTTACTAGATTGGACTCATCAGTGATGATCTAGTGGCCGTCATCAGATACCTGCTGCACTAGTCTATTGGTGTACTTTCACACAAACACTGCATCAAGTTTAAATTTTAGAACTAAAATTTATACTGACAAAAAATTTATTTATCATACAGACTTGTAACTCGTAATGTCACAACAACAAACATACAGTAGCATCCAAACCAACAACCTTTACTAATCTTGCAGCTAGCCGTATAGTAGCACGTGCTTACCTGCCCCAAACCATCACTAACTCATCTTTGCCCTTTTCCAGGCTACACGTGCTACCGGATGCCGGTCGCGCATTCAATACCTTCGCCTGTATCTCCTAACAGCAAAGAACCTGACTCTCAATCCAAATTAAACGATGAACAACAGCAACAACAACACATGTGTTCCCACTGCGGCACGGGGTTTCAACTGCGCACATTACTACGCCGTCACGTGCAGCTAACTTGCAGACGAGCGCCGCGCACCGACGTTTATCAATGCAACTATTGCGCGTACAGCAGCAACTACAAGGCGAATATTGAACGCCACGTGCGCAACGTCCACGACCGAGACTCCGTCGACTTTAGGTGTCAACTTTGCGACTTCAGCAGCAAGTACTCATATTGCGTGCGGCGTCATATGAAGACATTTCATCCCCAGTGACGTGATGGAAAAATAGTCGTGGATGTAAATAGTAGTTTGATTAATGAACTTTGAAGTATACTCATTGCGAAAGAAGTTGGTCTTAGCTTTTATTAAATGGCTAAATTTTATTAAGTAGAATTTTTAATTTGATAGGTTTATGGGGTATTGTATATTAAGAAAGTTAAGAATTTCTGAGTTCATCTACACATTCCTGTTGAATTTGAGATTAGATATAGGTTTAGATGAAAATGTTCTTCCTACGTCAATGTTGTAGTTTGAAAACCTTGTTTTACTGCTGTACATATCGTTACTTTTTAATGTTGCTTATAAAATTATTTATCTAATTAAACATTTTTAACAAATGTTTTCTAATATATTAATTGATATAAGTCTGATCTATTTAATTAGGTTTACCTCGCTTCAATAAGGTATTAAACCATGTTTGCGAAGCGACTGAATCAAAATAATACGTAAAATACTACAAAATTTTGTATAAAATATATATTGAAGAATGTTTCAATCGTATACGAATTTCGTAAGAATTGTTATCACATAACTTTTTACGAAAATAGAGAAAGTACACTGTTATTATGCCGATGATGATCTCAACGAGTATTTAAATTTTTTGTATTAATTTATAACGAAGATAGATAATTAGCTTGTTCAAAACACAATAAATGTAAAAATTCATAAAGAAACCTATTCAGTGTTCATTGCTTATTAACACTAACACATTCGGCTTGCAATTTTCAAAAAAATTTCTAAACTTAACCCGCAACCAAATCTAACCATACGCATACCTAAAAACATACCTATCTCCCTCTATAAATATAACTATCTGATATCTATCGCTCACGATTTTCTTTATTTATTTTCTTGCAGATTTGTACTGGCCGCAGCCTACTCTTGATCCACTGTCCATTGGCGAACCAGACAAGCAAGTATACAAGTGCGACAAATGCTCCAAAACTTACAGTATAAGGCGATCGCTTTGGCGTCATCAGAAGTTTGAGTGCGGTAACTCAGTGCCTAGGTTCAGCTGCGATCTCTGCGACTACCAGAGTCCACACAAATATTCCATCAATAGACATAAGAGAAGACACCGATTCGATCGCCAACGTCGAAGGCGGAAGTGAAAATTAAAGATACCTTTGATTGTCAAGACTTCTTTTATCTTATTAGATCTTAATCGAAAAAATGGTTTTTTTATTTTGTGATATTGTATTCATTTACTGTGCAAATTTAAATAATAAGAAAACTATTTCAAAACTATTTGCTTTATTGATTGATCCTTCAAACTGTATCACAATATCAAATTATACATTAACGATACTATTAAACAATCCTAATACGACAAAATATTTGCGTTTACTTTGCAAAAACTATAACTAACACGTGGCCAATTGTTTTCGTGCTTCAGAGTCATCAACGGTGCTGGTAAAGGATTTCCGCAAGACATATGTAGGCGACCGAATGCTTGGCTATACCTGCATTAAGTGCAGTAAATTCTACAAGATGTGGAACAACTACCTGAAACACAAATGCGAGGCGCCTCTGTTTAAGTGTCCACTCTGCCCATTCGCCGCTTTCAAAGCGTTCATACTATCGGCCCATCGATCCGAGCATCATCCCAACTCCTCCAATACTTAATGTTCCATTTTCATCGTGATACTTTTTCAGATTAGGTTTTCGGTTTGATAAAGTTTTAGATGTGCTTTAGTTAGATTCGAACTATTACTTTCTGACCTCAATACTAGTACCTAAGATGTAATATTAAGTTTATTTTTAAACATACAACAGAATTTTCTACATTTTCTTACGATTATTGAACTGTTAAAATGTAAAAAGAAACCACACAGCTCAATGACTATAAATGTAAGTTTTACACCTAAATTTATTTGATGAAAGTCCATACAAATTTTATCTGAACAAATATATACTTAAAAAACGATTGAAATGCTGAATTACGTTGATGTAAAATCTAGATTTACTCTGAAGTTGCTATGATATTTTAGATATTTTTGTACATCTAGAAGAAAATTCTTAATAAATATGACTTTCGAAATAAAATTGTATTCATTGCGATAAAATATTAGTAACTTTTGCCCCCCCCCCCATTAGTATCCCATCCAGAGCTATTTTAAACAATCAACAATTATTTAATTACTATTTGAGGACTCGGATTACACTCGTAGTTTTTGTAAGATTTTGAAAAGTAAAGTAATTCGCTCGACTTGCATGGTTTGACTTTGAACTTACCAACTTTTTCTTCTTTTTTCTCTTCAGTGTTTTTTTCTGTTTTTTTTTTTCAACGTAACATCACAATATGCCAATAATACCTTCCCACTTGATCCATCTAAACAACCAACTTGCTTTCCGTTTCAGATTCACGTGATCCTCTTGCGCTGCCAACTTGGCAGTGTCCGAACTGCAATCGTGCATACCTACAGCGTAGCTCACTGTGTCGACATCGAAAGTGGGAATGCGGCAAGCCGCCAGTATTCCTCTGTCTGTTTTGTCCAAAGCGAAGCAAACGTAAGACTCATTGGACGACGCACATGCGCCTTGTACATCCTCTCCAGTATGACAACGTTAAGCACGACCTCGCTAGGTACATGCCTCAGAAGTAACCTGCAGAGGAAGAGACGTATATTCTAAAAAGGAATAATTTAGTTTTATTTCCCTATGTTACGTGTGCATAGTAAGTACAACATAACGAAGAAGGTTCCAACCCTCCCTAAATCATGTGCCATATTTTTATTGAGACATTCTGTCATTATTCATTTATTTGCAATTGTGAAATCGTAATATTTAAAAGAAACTATTAGTTTCTTTTTCTTATAACTAAAACCTAATAAAATTAGATTTGAAGTTCATTTTACTTCTAGACGTAATAGTCTTGTAATATAAATAAATTACACGTTTAGGTATTTTTGATAATATTTATTAATGTATGGATGTGTAATCAAGGTCCACGTCTACCTCAACAAGATTTAGAATGATTTGTTTGATATGATCGGAGGACTCACTGAAATAAAACTTTTTCCTATTGTACATTCATGTTTAGAATTAATTTCTCACTAATTAGGCCTAGAAGAACGATTAAGAAACATTTAAATGTTATCAAAATAATTTATTTTGATCGTTACATAAAAATAAACTTTTTAAAATGTATTGTAAAAAGTAAGTTGTATAGTTAATTAAAATACAAGCCTTGTTGTATCATAAGATATTCGTAATTGAAGTGCAACGTTTTTGGCAATGATGAAAATTTAAGATTCTCTTAGCAGTCATGGTTTATGTGTAAATGCAAAACATCGCAGGTACGGCTTCCCAGATTAGGTAATTGACTTTGCTAGATTGTTTCATCATTTCCTGTTCTCCAAGTCATTACAATAAGGAGATAATTAAAGTAATTGTAAAAAAACTTAAAATTAGTTAAAACAACTAAACATTAAATGTAGAAATCTAATTTCTAATGTTCTGAAAAAGTTTTGTAATAAATATAAATTATCATATATTGTAACAATTATATTAAGGCGATGTAAGCTTCAAAATTGACCCGAATTCCTTATTTAATAACCTAACGTTACAAACATTTATTTGGAAAAATAAGTCTGTCAGGCGCTCTGTGTATGTAAATACTATGCTAAAAAATTTTTTTGTATGATTCTATATTATTTCCTTTAGATATATTCGTTTAAAAACTGGGTAAATTCTAGAAATACAAATTTCTACTTATCGACACTAGGACTTTTATTTAATTAAATAAGTGGTCTGAGTTGATTTTTTGAAAATCAGGTCATGTGTAAATACAATACTCAAATTTTTTTGAGGGGAATTCCATTAATATTTGCAAAAGATACAGATATTATAAAATTATGTCGGTATGTTACATTACCTTAAGATATGAATACTTATTTAAATGAACCTTGTGAAAAACTTATTGTAAAATAAATATTTTATAATGTTTTTCAACGTCACATATGCCAACCATTTATTTCAATAAATGAATCATAACATATGAAAAAATTATTATCATTTTTAACTCCTGACAATATAACTTCATATTAACTAACATTCTCGAAACATCGAAGCATTCATCTACTGAAACCATGCACATCACAATCAGTCGCACTCTGAAAAAGGTAAACCCTGGATGTAATATGCATATATACATCACACTACACAATTTCATACAATCACAATCGCTCGTGTATTTTCGTTACAATTACAACTGTACTGACACATAGCCTTCTTTCTGTTTCAGATTCCCAGCTATCCTGTCGAAACTGTGGCCGCTCATACTCACGCCGCGATAATCTGCAGCGCCACCTTCGAGTCGTTTGCGGCCAACTTCCGCGCTATATCTGTCGCACGTGTAAGCGTGCCTTCAAACAGAAGTCTAACTATCGCAGACACGTGGCCAACGTTCACGGACTGTCGGACGCGTAACAACTTGAAGCATTTCGCTGACTTTCTCTCCTGATTTCATTATCATTGTACATAGAAGATATTTTTATCTGTACTCATGAAAAGTTTCGAATTTAAAACTTATACGCTTCTAGAAAAGGATAGAAGACGCGACTACCATAACTTTGTAAATAGCTTGTTAGGTTCAAACGTAATTGTACATAGTAACCGGTATCTTTTATCTGTATTATAACTCTAAGCTAAATTATTGAAAGAAATTATTTATATAAATCGAAAAAAATAAACTCATCATTTTTCGAAACCAACAGTTCATTATTGTTCACACAAATTTCCACCACGCTAACCGCACCTTATTCTCCTACAATCCTATAAAGTATGAATTGATTAACCGATTTTTTTGCTATACTTTCAGGCACACTGCCTCAACTTGCAAGCGAGACTGACAGTGCCAATCCTTACGCCTGTAGTAGATGCGGCAAGCGTTATTCCTGGTTGTATTCGCTGAATCGCCATCAACGCGAGAGTTGTGGCATGCTACCAAGGTACAACTGCAACATTTGCCAGCGATGGTTCCGTCGACGGGTTTACCTCTCACGGCACAAGAACGTCGTACACGGAAAAATTAACCCGTGTAATTTTGAGCTGCCTTAAAATAAATGGACATAGGTTTAAATAAATTGTCTGTAATTAATTAATGAAACGAAGTATGTAGAAATTATTTTTATAAATAAAATTAATTTTATGTATACTATACTGAAATAAATTTTTATTATATTATTGCGTTAATCTTTATTTTTATTCCTTCTTCAATTTGCATCTAAAACTCTAGTCGAACCAGAACCACTAATTAAACTATCTCTATCCGTATATGCACTCTCGAAAATATCCTATTATTATAGGTCTCACATTTGACCCACAACTAAGACAATTGCTTGGCTTGCCAGTACCACATCAGGACGACTCACCACAGCCCTTATTAATACACCCCTATTACTGTTTGAAGTGTGGTACAGGTTTATCGAGGCCTGACATTGCGAGAAGTCTGGACACAAGTTGAGAAGATAGAAATGTAGAAAAAAATTGCAAAGTATCATTTATAATAAAAATTGCTATTATTTTTGTAATATTTACTATAGAAATAATTATTACGATTAATACCAAAAATAGTAATTTTTAGTGTAAAAATTTTTCAGTGTATGCTGGATTATAGTTGGTTTGGTTTTTCGTTTTATCTTGGTGTACTGACTTCTTATAGAAGGTAACAATTTTTGAAAATAATGCTTAATTATAAACTATGTTTAAGAAACTATTATAATCTAAGAAAACTAATATTTAAGATTTTGATATATTATGTAATATATCGTTACCAAAATAAAGAAATATCGGGAACCCCTATTTTTCCAACAGATCTAACAAGCGCTGTTCATGGTTGCATTTGTTCAATTGAAATCACCGCAAAAACCAAGATACAAATGCAGCATTTACTAGCGATGTTTTCATGGGCAAGTCAACTTCGAGCGACACAAATACTTTGTATACAGTAGAAATATCTTTTGAATTTTTTCTATTGAATTCGTTGTGATGTTTCGTCAGAGATGATACAATAAATTTAAATTACGAAAGTTGAGCACGCTGGTGTGCCTAAATAGACCATAAAACTAACTCGAATATTTATCTAATAAGATAATAATTTAATACAATATTTTTTCCGTGTAATAACAATATTCACTTGAATTGCCCAAAAATAATTTGTATGATAATTTAAATTTTTGATTCAATCGAATCGAAAATTCTAAGAATGATTTTTATAAATAAAATTAATTTCACATATACTAGGCTTAAATTCATTTTTTCTTCCATATCATACTTTATTATATTTTTATTTTATTTCTTCTTTCTTTTTCTTTAATTTATTATATCATATGTCAACCTTATGATTATCGTTACCCTTATCATCATCTTCAAACCACAGCACATTTCTATTCTAATCAGAACTATTCCAACTTACCCTTATCAACCTGGCATACATGCATGTATTGTTTTCGTCCACGCTCTCCGCAATGTTGAACTTGTCATACCCCCCCCCCCCCCTCCCCAAATAATGAACTCTTCCTACTCCCATACAGCATATAAACAAACACACATTAACTCAGCACCTTCATAATTCTTGCAGATGATAAAATGCTAACTAGTGTTTGGCTAGGATCGCCCGTGCTCGACAGTATAAGGGAGGAGGAGCTAGAGCCAGAGTCAGAACCAATGGCGTTCCTTAACACTGAATACGATCTGCCAACACCGCCAACCTTCGGTACCGAAGTCTGGGGCGATCAACTTGCTTTACCACCAATAGATATCTCACTAACAGCCAACGACAGTACCAACGATGATTCATCACGGCCACGTTACTATTGCATCAAGTGCGCCAAGGCGTTCTCGAGACCAGATAGCTTGCGTAGACACGTGAAACTCTACTGCAAAAAGGCGGGAAAACAAATTAAGGAAGAGAAAAAAAAGTTCAAAGAAGAGTAGAGGATGATAGAATGAGATTCCATAGACAGCTTTATACAACAGATCGACGCGATTCATTGACACTTAATGATTACGATGCCATTACTAAGTTTTTCTTTATGCTTTGCTTGGCGCGTGAGCATCGTTGTAGTGTCGATAATTTTTTTTTTTTCAAGTACAGACAACTTTTGGCCCTGTATGCATTTATTTCTTAAATAAACATATTTTTAAATAAATATATTTTTTAAACAAATATATTTTTTTAAATAAATATATTTTTTAAACAAATATATTTTTTTAAATAAATATATTTTTTAAATCAACCAAAATTGATGTTTAATTTGAAAACTGTATCGTTCTTGGAAACTGTAAAATAACAATTAACCCTTTACTTTAATACCTTAATATGAAAAAAACGTATTAAATAAAAATCTACTACCTCAATTAACATCTCGTATTGTTTTATTCGACCAGTTCTTCAAACAATCCTAAAATCAGTAGCATATACATATATATATGTATTTCTCATCGAACACCCAGCATCCGTAGATTAGAACAAATACCTACGTAATGCACTTTTGAATTTGTAATATACCACTAACAGCCTCATTTCCCCTACTAACAAGCTCTATTTTTCTTTTAGGTTATGTACCGGATGATTGCGATCCTTTGTTGATCACCGCCTTTACGTGCGAATGCGGCCGATCCTACACGCGCCTAAAGAACCTGAACAGGCACAAAAGGCTCGAGTGCGGCAAATTACCGTCATACAAGTGTCCAACTTGTCCTAAGCTCTTCTATCGGCGCTACAGGCTAACACATCACAATTGCACGTCGAAAAAACGATCGCACTGAAGAACCTGGAAAATTCTTAGATTTTTAATAATAACCGATTTACAATTTTGGTTTTCCGATTACGATGTCTCTTGACGTTGACACGCTGTGTGAAAAATTTTGAAACTAGATTTAAGAACAATCTTTGTTCATATAAGTGAATATGGTGCCCTTAGAATAGTTATTTTTCTAATACTAAAAATATTCGTGCACGCTTTGTGCGAGCTATATTTATTTTGACCAATGTTTTATAATTTCAATATAGACTTTATTTATTTAAGTATTAAAAATTAGAAATTTCTAGTATTACACTTAATTTACATCATATTAATTTATGTTCTTAGCTAAATGTAGAATCTAGAAACTTTAAGGAATTTAACATTGTTTATTAAAATTGACTTTTTAATGCTTTCTTATTTTCTAAACACAAAGTGTGGATACGTAAAATTTTTGGCAATTTTTAACCAACCCACTTTTTAAGTTTTACATATTAAGTTAAGTTTATAATATAATTCGTAAAAATTAACCAACGATGAGGATCCTATTTTAGTTTTAATTAAAATAAACATTAAATTGAATAGAATTTTTATTAGTCCATGATTTTTTATAATTGTTATAATCAAATATATGCCAAAAAACGTCTTTTCGTTAATTTAATTGCGAAATTAAAAGGCTTAATGATAAGTAAATAGCTTAGTTGTTTATAAAGACTGTATAAATTCATATTATTATACAAAAATTAATAAACATTAAATAATAATAAAAATTTTCGCACTCGAAGATGAATTTATTCTTCTAAACTTAATTAATCTTTGAAAATGTTTGAATGCAAGTATGGATAAAGAATTAACCTTCGTATAAGCTTTTTTTTTGTTTTTTTTTTTATTACTCTACAAAAAAAACTTGATCCATCTATCCACCGTTAACCCACTCACGATTTAAACAACAAGTAAGTTGCTTTCTTCTCTGCACTACACGCATCTCACAATTTACGAGAAAAAGCTTAACAAACCACACCATCTACATCTCAACCCAAACACTAATCGTTCTTTCTCTCTTTCTCTCTCTCTCCCTTTTCCAGAAAACCTAACGAGCCGACTACGCGTGGTAGAGATCGAGGACATCCTAGCAGCTGGTGAACGCAAGCGACCTCGCGGCCGTCCAAAGGAACGTCATGATCGCCAGACCAGACACCGCGTCGATTTATCACCTACCAGTCGTCGTTATCGCTGTCCCAGGTGTCCCAGCAGCTTCTCTTATCAACGTGGCCTTCAACAACATCTCAAGTATGCTTGCTACCAGCGGCCGAGGTTCCAATGTCCATACTGTCAACATAAGTCCAAGTACCGCTACGCTATCTACAACCATGTGCGGCAAATGCATAAGGGCTCGGATGTCTTCAGTGTCGATGTACAGAACGCCGATTAGAGTGTAACTCGAGACAGACTGTGTGCTGTCGTCGACGATGGACTATAATCTGCATTCTTGTTATTTAGTTAGGAGAACACGTCGATTATTTGACACTAAGTGTAAATATATGACTATGATTTTAGAACGTTTTGAAGAGAAAAAGAAAATTAGAACGATGTAGAACAGTGTTAATGGCCTTGAAGGTTTTCAGAAGAACGTGAAATATGAATATGTTGCAGGGTAAAATGACTTTTTACTATACATGTAGAAATTATCAACGCAGATCTATTAAACTCTTCTCACCGGTATCCATATATATGTATGCATATTGAAGTCATGACTGGGAGATGACCCAAAGCTTTTTTAATGAAACCTTTGAATTTGTTGTTTTCTTTCAATCAAAGAATTACGGAAATAAATTGAATAACAAAATTGTAAATTAAGTTTTATATATGTTTTTTTACGGCAATAAAAAAATGTTAAAAATATGTTGTACCTGTAACTAAAAAACTTCGTTTAAAATCTTCGTTTAAAATCTTCGTTTTTACATTACAGACACCACCGCACTGCTCAAGCTGTAAATGATAATTGATCATTTTACGTACATTTATAGGCGTTAAAAATCGTCTTTTTTTACTTATCTCGTCAGGAATTCATTGTAGAAAAAAATGTTTAACAGAAAAAGGTTTTATTTTAATATTATCTATATCTTTTAACGGGGTTTTCCCGCTATTTTATTGCCAAATATTATTCGTAGAAAAAAATTTTCTATGTAAAAAAGATGTATTTTTACAAGTTTTAACAGATCATAGTACCGGTGAGAAGAGGTCAACTTCTAACAATTTAAAGTTGCCGTAGTCAGCAACGCTATAGATATGTTAAATGATAAATAATGTTTACCGACGATAACATTTCTGTAAGTGAATATATTCTTGCGAAAGAATAATTTTTTGTCATGACATATAATTTTAATTCTAATAACAAGCAATTTAGATGCACATGCATTAACTTTCATTAAAAATCTATTTATTATAAGATACGTTTGAAAACACTATATGTAAAACCACATGATACATTTAATAAATATGATCGCAAAGTGACTTTGTACCACGTATATCTATCCCTAATCTCTTATTAAACCCAATACTTCCCAAATAACCAAAGTGTGAACACTCGTATCATTTTTACCATACTTTTAAATTTGCTTCTATATATCCAATACATTCACTAAATTCATCAAGCAAACCACGCGCACGCATATCCCCACAACACTAACCAGCCGCTCATTCTCAAACATCCTGTGTATTTTACTGTTTCAGCTCGTTTTCCCTGCTTGAGCTGTACGTCGAAATTCTCAACGAAAGGCTCACTGGTACGTCACTTACGCTACGAGTGTGGCCGCGAACCAAGTTTCAGCTGTCCATATTGCCAATATCGTACCAAGAGGACATCCCATGCGTTGCGCCATGTACGTGGCAGACATCCTAAGGAGCAGCTTTACTATATCGATCTCAACGTTTACAAGCACGATGCTGTTTCGTACCAAAGGAACTGCGTTTGATTTGGGTCAGATTTTTTTTTATAGTATTTGTTAGATGGTGCCAGAGAATGTATGCGGAAATATTGTTTCAACAGGTGAATAAGGTGTTTGTTTTTTGTATGTCATTATTGATGCGATGGTTAATCATCAATAATTACGGGATATGACTAATAGTTGTGTATAAATACTGACAATTAATTTTAATAAAAGTATAATCATATTATTCTCAAATTAGTTAGATAACACATAGATACAGACAATTGTTTCTTTCTGATTGCATTTCGCTTTCTAGTTAGAATTATCAATTTTCGCTATAACTGAAAGATCTTCATTATTTAAATATTCAAAATAATTTTTATTATTCGAAAATTTTAGATACACAATAATTGGTTGGTATACACATTAATTAGGCATCATCAAAATATTGAAGGTACCGTTTGAGAAAAACAAATATAAGTGAGTTTGTTTACGTTTGCATTCAAAATAACAAGTATGTTGATAATATGATATTTCAATTTAGTCTTTCTACAATAGTATAAGCTGATCAATATACTTTTATATTTTGTTTGAATTCGTTAACATTAGTGTATTATTTTAGATTTAACGTAGTAGTTGTAATACATTTTAATTTGTAATAGTCTTTATAAGCAGTAGAAAAAATCATTTGTTGTTAAAGGTAACCAGCTGTTTTTACAATTAAAAAGTAGTAGATAAGACAAATTTATAAAAAGTCATTGTTAGCTGGTACAGGCAAGTGTATACTATTTTCTTATTTTTTTCTTAATTAAAAAATCATAGTATACATTTCTATCAGTCATGTATCTATTGTTTAGTTAATATTGTGAAATACGTGCGATTGTAAAAATTTTAATTAATTAGACATTTTACGAAACTAATCTCTTTAAGATGAGTTTACAATATTTATAATCCGTTAAATTTTGTGAAATGTAAACACATGTCAAATGAAACTGTATTACTAAAATATCTTACCAAAACATTATTTTTAAATTTATATTTTCGAATCTATTGATAATTACGTTATATTTTTGTATCAACTATATTACAGGTTGTTTGAAGAAAAGGGCTTTTTAGAAAATTTCTCACTATAAAATAGACCATTGTATGAGCAATTGTAGATATTATTGTGTGCATATACATTTTTGTTACAATTTTTTTGTGTAAAAAAATATATTGGCTTTTATTTTTTTTTTTCAGCTTTTGTAAAACTTTTATAAAATAAAATCTGTTCACAAGATTCTTTATTTTTTATGAATATAAAATGTACCTTTATCATCAAAACCTTTTATTTATAAAATATACGCGTATCTATATTATCGTTAATCCAAATCCCACAATATTGTAGTGATATCCCATGCAACGTTTATATTTGTTCGTAAGTTATCAGAGAACACGTGTATTAAATTGTCTTGTCCTGTACTGTTCAACCCGGAATCATCAAGTAAACGATATAACCACAATTTAAACGAATGACAAAACATTATGACCATGCAATTTACTCATTTTGGAATAATTTGTTTTCAGGAAAACAAATGGATCCCAACGAAGCGTTAGCAAAACTACGTAAACTTCCTGAAATGATAGTAATGGATGCTAAAGAAGCTTTAAAGAAACCGGTATTTAAGGTACCACTGCCTGTAGGTCCACCAACAATATACCCGGAGCTTGAGGTTTCCTTACTGAACCGCGTACCGATAAAAATGCCAGTGAAAAGACCGGCGTCAAAAAAAAAAACGTCAACAGTCGTATCTGCATCGCAATACAACAGAACAACGTTAACCTCAACAATAGTGAAAATGTCACCAACTAAGAGATTACGTATAACTCCAAGAACATCACCATCAGGAACTCCAACACGATCACCTGGAGGTTCAAGCGCTGGTTCACCGCGTCACACGCGAGTATCGCGACGTTCTAGACCATCCTCAAAGGATTTATCATCCCTAGAATATCAGGGACAGAAAGTTTTAGAGGAGTATGAAGTACCGTTCTTACCTAGCAATGAATATATACCACCACCAGGTATGATAATTATATACGAATGTCCATTCTGTTATGAAGCATGCAGAAGCGAAGAGTTAATGGACCACCATCTTCTTTATCAATGCACGGAAATCAGTAGATACCAATGCCCATATTGTCAAGAAACAAAGAAATCGCAGTCCGAGGCTTTCTTCCATTTAGACGTGATGCATCCTAATGAGGAACGATATGTGTATGATTGGCTTGAAGCAGGAGATTTGAACCAGCCAATGGCTGAGATTGAATGGAAAGAGAAGGAAATTGATATGAATACTTAGTAAGATGAGCTTGGAGATTGTAAAAGCTCCACCGTTATTTTATGTTTTTAATTCTTTGTTTGAAATTGTAATGTGCGTTAAAAAAGAAATATTGTACTTTATAGTCTTGGCGATTCTTAAAAAGCGTGACATGCGTAGCTCAAACGAGTATGAAATGAAAAAGCATTTTAAAGATTATTTATTTTACGAGAGCGATTATTTTTAGTTAATTTATATTATAATGTAGGTATTGATAAGTAAATGCATGTTTCTAAAATATTATATTTGTTTACTTTTTTTTAAATGTATATTGAATAAAAATTCATGTAACATTTGATTTATTTTATATTCTACGTAACAGATATTTTTTTTGTTGTCCCTATTCATTCCTTTAAATAATACGAAACCTTATTTTTGAATCTCATCTATTTATTTATATTTTAATTAATAATTTCTTACAGGACAATTCGCAGATTCCTTGAGCACTAAATTGAACTTAGATTCTATCTTATGGACTATATTCGATTTCTACACCAAGATACAGATACGTAATATGTATGAACGAAATTATACATATTTATTTTTTATATTTTGTCATATAAAAGATTTTAATCCCACTTTATTCAATACCCATTGTATTTATTTTAATAAATATATAAAATTAAATATTGAAAAAAGATATTTCTACTTATACTATTATTTATTTACATAGTACAATCACTGTCTGAAGAAGAAATATAATATCATAGATCAATGTATTATCATTATCAGTTTGTATCCTTGTGTCATGTCTACGTATTGTCTACAGTTGAGTGTTAATCAATAGAAACGAACTATTGATAAATATTTACTTAACACATACAAAAAATTACGTAAAAAACTACATATTTAAAAGTAATTTGTTGCAGAAGAACCAAAGAATATCCAAGTAATGCATTTAAAAACAGAATCATTTTCGGGAACATTCCAAATACTTCAAAAACCGAAAGTCTCTTCGCAGTTATCTGAAAATGTTAAAGTACCTCGATTCAAACAATATTATCATCAGGGTGCATTAACTGCGCAAAAACTGCTGTCGAATAAAATAGAACAAGCGGCGCCAGGAACATTAATTGTGCGACCAGTGCAGCGAGGAGTATTGTTCATAGAAGAGCGGAAACTAGAGAATCAAAACACATTAGACAAGAATGACAACAATCACCTGCACAATCGCCAAGATGGCAGAAGCCACGTTTAGAGTGTCTGAACTGCATGAAGGAAGATTTTAATAACCGTGACAACCTCAGAGCCCATTAATTATTTTTCTACGTGAGGAGAAAAAAGAAAAATACGGAATACCGCATGTCAATCGTACATGAAGAGTCACCCAAACTTATTGTCGATTTATACGGCACCCCAAAATTAACGACTAGATGTAGTAATAATAAGCAGTAATGATTTTTTTAACTTAATGATTATTTTTGCGGTGTCTTTGATTGATTAAATATATTTTTGCTATACCGGCAATTTTATATATTGTTAATAAAAAACATAATTTGATAAACGAAGAATGATAAATGACGTACAACTGCGTCAACAATTTTATAAAATAACGAATTTCTTACCCTAAATAATTAATTTATTTGGTAAAATACCAACAAATGAATAATATTGTTACTGCATGAAAACCATTTTTGTTTTTCGTCAATTTCTTTTTATGTTATTTTACAATGTCTAACAAAATTTCCACTCATCATATCCCAATATACTATAATCCGGACACAAATACATTCACTCCACTCTTCTAACGTTTATACTTTATCTCCTCTTCTCGATACTCCTATAGTACCACAAACCCTCGAGCCTTCAGCTAACTCCACAACCTCTCTCTCTTTTATGTCCATAGAACCAAACGACGAGGGTAGCGAAGCCGAGGACATAACAGACGATCCTTTAGCATTACCACCAGGTGTCATCATCAAACCTTACACACGACGAAAACCAACACGTCGCGACGACCGTATCTACCCCTGTCCAACTTGCTCGCGCAAATACCATCGTCTCAGTAAACTCCACGAGCATCTGAAGTTCGTCTGTAAGAAGGAACCACGCTTTAAGTGTCCTTACTGCAAGTATCACACGTGGCGGAACTATACAATCTTCGGCCACGTGCGAAACAAACATCCAAACGAGAGAGTTGGATACTGCCACATTGAGCGACCTGATGAGATTATTGAGCCACAACCCAAGGTCGAAACCATCGTTTTCAAGGTCGTTACGAAAAGAGATGCTAAAGCGTCGAAGGGTAGTAGCGATGAATGAAGGATAAGATGGAAGCTACAACGTCGTTAAGAAGATAGCGAGAAATTTGTTTGAGACGAGAAACTATTGTGTCGCGCAAAACTATAACATGTTTCGTATGTAGGATAGAATAGATATTTTTTTTTTTTCATAATGCAAAGAATAAGGATGATAATAACATGAATGAGACTATCCAATTATCTTAAGTAATTTAAACTAATGTAGCGTGAATTATTTTTCTCTGGCAAATAGTGATATAAACAATTTTTAAAATATTTATTATATAGTTTAAAATATTTTATATTTGTTAACACACGCACATTGCCTGTTACTTAATTTGTATTCGAATCTAGATAAGATGAGATGTTTGACTGTAAGCAATTTCGGTATACATTGTTAATCATATATCATTGATTAATTCTGTGAGTTGAATTTAAAGAACTCGCAGGATACCAATACGAAATTTATCGTAAGAACTAAGAAACGCATGATTTGTGTTTATTAATATGAAACAAAGAGATTATTACTGCATAACACTAAATTGCTTACTTTATTAATTCATCAATACGTTTGGTATAATGTTAGATGTTAATCTATACTAAATCTATAACATCGCAGGAACCAAAACGTGTTCTTATAATTTTGCTCTTCTAATAAAAATGTTTGTATTAAAAAATGAGAGAGTTCTCATCAGTATATTAGGTCGATAATTAATTGCAGACCTAAGAATGGTAATTTGAAGTTTCAATATAATTGTTAAGATATTTAGATAACAAAAGAAAACTACATTTAATGCCGATTATTAATATCAAAATAAACTTCAAATCCATCTTTATCTGTTTGAGTATCTTAATTCTGTAAAATATTGTTACTTTGTATTTAAATACTTTAATTATTTTCATAATGTTCATTCTATTTTGAGTTTATAGAATTATTAACTACTCGTATAAATATATGTGTATTCATTATATTCAATTTTGCTAATCCTAAAGACTGAGTAGTTCACTAAAGATAACGTTAAGTATTAATCTGTCATTATTATTATTCTGATTGTGTCACATAAACTATTTTATTACCTAAATACTTTAAGTGAAATTAAATATACAATCTTTGTTACCTATTATTACCTGAATAAATGAACAGATTATTTATTTAATTCAACGTGTTACATTTTCCTACATCTATCTTTGAGATATTAAATAAATATTTTTAGTAGACAAATTACTACAAATTATTTCTAACAAATTATCATGATTTTAGACGAATCCTCGAACCACTATAAGTATATAGACTGATCGAAAGTGAAGAAAAACACAACCGCAAAATTAAAAACAAACATTAACATCAAGTATTTTATTACAACATCTAAAAGTTTTGAATTTCACAAGGGGCACAAAAATTTAGACAAAATTATGACCAGCATCCAAAATAACTAGCCAATCATATAATTGTAACCTACGTACATTAATGTTGTAAACTATAAAGATTTTGTTATTTCAACAAATTAAATAAAAGAATTACTTTTCATTACACTATTTCACACGACAACCTCGCTCGCTTAGCACTCGCTTTGAACGAGTGAATCGCTCTTCTCTGCTTTCACTTTCACTTTCTCTCTTTCTCTTAATCATCAACCAATCAATCAACTACCCAGTCCCGCTATTAACAGACACGTATATGTGAGGTGACAATCGTCTTCCATTTTCCAGGTCACCGTCCACGTCGATCCTGGCCATCGCAAGGTGCTTTCGCTTGTATCCGTTGTCCATCCCGCTTCTCCTGTCGCAAGACCCTAACACGCCATCTACGCTACGAGTGCGGCCGTGCGCCGCGCTTCCAATGTCCTTACTGTCCTTATCGCAGTAAGCAATCGTCGCACGCGCTACGCCACGTGCGCGGACGACATCCTGGCGCTCATCCCTGCTACGTCGAACTCGAGCTCAAGGATGAGCCTGCACAGCAAGAACAACAGCAGCAGGAGCTGCAACAGAGAGTTGCGAAATATAGATGCTAAAGCTTATAGGTATATAAGGAAGACGGTGTACATTTTGTTTTTATGTATAATAAGAAAAATAAATGTGAATTTACAATGTAATCTGTAATATGGATTAAGTTAAATTTTAATCCTACATCCTTCGTTATTAAAATATTTTTTAATTGTCCGAATTTTTTTCCGTTTCAATGTTAATTCGTATCATTTACATGTCAAAATCAATCTGTTAATCACACGATAAATCAACATAACAATAACATATACAATATGAAACACCTTTTAAACGCATGTACTTAAAGGCCATTCTGTGACGCTTACAACGATCATTCATCTACGTCTCGGTAAATACAGAAACCCATGACTTTTTCATACGCCGACGTTAACCTCACATTCTTCAAATTAAAAGAAAACAACTGTCTAAAACACAATTCTCTTTCAGAAAAGTTCGAGTTCATGAACATGATCGAGCCTTCAGGGCTGGTTAACAAGTGCTTGGTGAGTCCAGGCAAGTTCCCTTGCCCTCAATGTCCTTCCAAGTTTTCACGCAAGTACGATTTGCTGCATCATCTGAAACACGTGTGTGGACGCGAGCCCAGTATGCAGTGTCCGTACTGTCACTACCGCAGCAAACATTCGTCCCACGTGCTGCGCCACGTGCGCAGTCGTCATCCCAACGCTGATGTCTACTACTTACATACCTCGGATTTTTAGGTCCGACACCAGCTGTTGCTTAACGTTTCGACTGTGATGCAAAAGCACAAAATTCCTGATTTTTAAGATTTATATTTGATTGCACGTTAATCGGAAATTTCCATGGATTTCGGGTAGTTCGATGTAATTAAAGTGAATAAGTTTCAGAAAAGTACATTTTGTTGTGCTTTGACTGCCCTTGTAACATAAAATTTAAGATTTTATATACATCTAACGATGTCTAAGACGTTGATAAGTATTATGTACAGGAATATATCATATGCTGATAGAAAATTTGTAAATTATTACAAATAAGATTGTAAAATAAATAAACTTTATTGCATTTGAATTATTATTTCTGTGTAACAAATAAACCACTATTATTTCAAAAATATCACATTCATTGCTTCAATTGTTTTTTCACCTTCAATTTTTACTCTACCGTATCACATCGAAACCAATCTTACCTCTCTGAGCTTCTTTTAGCCATCGACAATACTCCTGTTTTTGGCAGCACCGCATTCACCATCCCTTTATAACTCACCATATAGTCACACAAACTTACCTGCTATACGCATCTCTTGCTAATTCTCCTTTTTGCATGTCGATTTCCAGATCTATTGGTACAGGATCCTACGACCGATCCTCTGGCTTTTATACCGTCAACTGAACGCATGAAACGTAGCAGAGGATCTTCGATAAATCGTGTATATGCCTGTCCCAACTGTCCAAGGGCCTACAAACAACGCTACAATCTGCGTCAGCATTTGCGCTGGTCATGCCTTCAAGAACCACGCTTTAAGTGTCCCTACTGTCGCTACGTTACCAAGCGTACCACCAATGTCTACAGCCACGTGCGACATAAACATCCGAGTGAACTTGTTGGTTATGTCGAGACAGCAAGGCCCAATGGCGCTATAATCCAGCCTCAACCAAATAACAACAAGGTCAAGGCCATGGTCGCCAAAAAGAGAACAAAGTAATAGATACTCAAAGTATAATTGTTCACTTTCGTATTATAATTTTATCAAATTTACGTTAGCTTTTTTTATATCGATTAACTTGATATCAAAGACCGTTTAAAAGAACAATTTTTTGTTGTGAAAATTTACATTGCACTTGTATCAATGTATAGATCCTTCAAATCTACTTATAATGACTCCACAGTAGTGAAGTATTTAAACGTAATATTTGTCAAAACTTAAATATAACTCTCAGAGATGACAAAACATTATTTTATGTTATATGACCGCTTTCTGTTTTTTACGAGGTGAAAAGAAAATTTATTGTAGTGTATTATGAAAAGAAATTTGATACAAACCCTTTCATAGTAAAGAAAACATTGATATTTAAGCATGTAAAGTTGCTTTAATAAATATAAGTGTAGTTAATGATTTTCAGTTTTATCGCCTAACTATCTTTATCCTCATCCTATAAAAATTCTATTCAAATGGTTGATACTTTAATCAGTAATATCGTATCCACTGATGTGAAACATTAATTTATGACGATAATATTTCAATTGTGGATGTACAATAAATGGTGCAGCAGTTTCACAAAACGTCTGTAATTCAGGCATGGGTAGATATTATGTAATTTTATGCATTATTTTATACTCTAACTTTTGATTTTTTATGATTTTCAGGACAATGGAGTCAAATAACGAACGACTAGTACGTATTGGCAAGGAAATCTTGGCAATAACATAATTCACATTTATAATCTAGTGAAAAGATATATCTTTCAATGTAATCACTAAGTCCTTCTCGTCATTCTTATAGTAACAGAGACAATTTTTTTAATGAATTACCTCGATAAGGTTACGTTAAAGTTAGAAAGTAAAGTAAAAAAAATATCGAGGGCGATATATAATGATGGCCATAATGTGGTTTCGGCGCCTCAGCCGAATATTAGTTGAATATTGACCATACATTATACTTAGATGTGGCCCACACTTTGAGAAAAAGAAATATGGGATTAATTTGGACATAATATGGGAAACAATATGGCCAATATGCGGCTTAGGCGTCAGAGTTACATGTTACCCATATACTGAACTAATGTTCATACTGTTGCAAATATATTGGCCGCTAAATCATTTTTGGCCGGAAGATGATTTCCTTTTGATTTCCTTATCAATCGATTTTATTAACTTGTATTTCACTTTTTAGGTTTCCTTCGTTGCGGATCATTTACATGGATTATACAGACACAGTTATTCCAGTTGAGATTAATCATACTGACTATGCTTTTTCACTGCCCAAGTACACCATACAGATGTCAAATTGGCTAGGCAATAAAAAACAATATGTATTTTATGTTATTACAGTTATGATATCATTGAAGAAAAAATGCCAGCAAATTGGTATGGCAAAAAACATCGACTGAAGAACCAAGACAAACGTAAATTTGAAAATAAAAATAATCAATTAAAACATTATAGACTCTACTATATTACCTTTATTGACCTTAACAAAAATTAATCCCCCAAGACTATTTAAAGTGTATATCGTAATTATAAAGGTTAATATAATATATAACTTAAAGTACACGTGGCCAATGGCTGGGATAATTGTTGACCTTTTCACACCCTTTTCGTGAATTTTTAGCTCAACTTCAAAGTCACGTAACTTTCGAAGAATTCAACATTTTCTAATTCTGAAAAAAGATCTGGAAAGCTCCCGCTCTTTAATTTTATTTTGTTTTTCTAAATGTTTCATTAAGTTGTTTTTGGCGGAATGATTTAGAACTAAACTAGAGCTATTTTTAATCATTTTTAAACAATTGATTACTGGCTCCAGAAAAATGATACCCTTCGATGCACTTTGTTCAACCGCGGATATCTCTTCTAAAGACTCTAACCAACAAGAAAAACCAAATTTGAAAGATGTAGTCGAAAAAAATTTTTTGAATGCATTTTTCGAAGTTTTTCGCAGCGTTATGAGATTTGCACATATGCATTAAACGCAAACAACTGACCCACATTTTTCAGACTTTCTTTTCGATTGATAGTTATGTAATATACAACAATCACACATACACATATGTCTGCAAATCCATCAACCCTGAGACGAAACACGAAAAATATGATTTAAAAATGTTTTTCGAACACACCTATGAAACCTGTTTTT
>JAWWEQ010029113.1:0-23771 GCA_035583055.1 Torymus tubicola
TCTCAATAAAGTAGGCTATATAATCTTGAAGGAGATTGCTAAAGCCTTAAAATAAAAAAAAAAAAAAAAAAAAAAAATTAAGGGATAAAACATTCGATGAAAAGTGAATTAAAACTTTTACTTTTAAATTCTGTATTTGTTTATTGTGTTAAAAATAGTTAAGTATCATGTCGAATAAATATATATATAAATGGTATATGGAACGTTTTTTATTGTACAATTTTATTTTAAAAAATTTTACGTGTAACATGATAATAAAGTAAAGTTTCTGATGAAATCGATTAAATTATCAAAAGGTATGAGGTACTATATACATACGCATATATACTACTCGAATTTAAACGCGCGAGTTGTAAAATAAATTAAGCTTTTATTTAAATTCAGGGAAAGTTGGAATTTATTCTAACGCAGTTTCATCCAAATTATGATCTCCGACAGCATTTTGCTCTTCTAAGTCGAAACTTTCCTAAGCGAGTCTACATAAAATATATATTTAAACTACCGACGCCCGTTAAAGCGCCATCAAATTAGCAACATTGTATCATCATATCGCTGAACTGGGTTAAGGAAAAAGTTTTATCGTATCGGTAGGGAACGAAGGAGGAGATTGGGTAATACAAAAAATAAACTAAAAGTTTTTAAATATCGGAATTTCCTCAAAAAAAAAAAAAAAAGAAAAAAGAAGGTCATAAAACAAAAGATTCTTCTTCCGCTCGAGCGCATCGATCGTCGGACGAGAAAAATTTTTGAAGCCTGTATGTACGCCCTTATCCTATATATATATACCGAAAAACAATTTCCATGCAAAGAGAGCGAATCTCGGTTTAAAAATGTTCAAGCAGTTTATAAATCGCGATGATAAACGTACCCGACTCTCTCTCTCTCTCTCTCGCTCTTTTTGTCAAGTAATATATCGTAAACTGTAAATCTAGGTCTATAAAAAATGTCGATAGAAGGATGTCGCTCTTCTTTTTCGAGAGAGAGAGAAAGGGGACATTTTCTTGGACATAAATTACGACACATCGTAGATAATACGTTGCAGTGTAAAAATCTTCTTGTTATAAGAGCATTAAATTTCCCTTGATAAATACATCGTTACGTATTTTTATTTATATTCTTCGTCCTCTATTTACTACCGACACAGCGTCATGCCTTCCCATTATACATCACACCTCTGCCTCTCCAGTTACGATATTAATTCATCACTATAAATATCAAATTTTAAATCTTTCGAACCACCCCAATTATATTATCTTCTCTCTGCGTTCAACCAAATCATCATGTTAACGTATACGTCTGGAACCAAAAAATTCGAATATTCCATATCTTTCATACACGTCCTTCTCACAGCCTCGCGCACCAACTTTTATCATTTTTTTCGCCTTTTCGACCGCTACACTGCACCTCCTCTCTTCTTCTTCTTCTTTTTTTTCGTTCCAAAGATATCCCAACACCCCACCGCTCCTATCTTTCTCCTTCCACTTCACCGAACATCCGCCTTCCGTCGTCACTCATCCCTTACAAAAAAAAAAAAAACAATACTACATTCTTCCCGTATTCGCAAATACTATAGTAAATAATCTACCACACTTGTGTGTATAATTGCATTAGCTCACAGGTATATACTACCACCTCGAAATTACAATATTTAAAATCAATCCAGCGCACGATCATAACGCCGTTGCGGCCCATTTACTCAACTCTCTCTCTCTCTCTCTCTCTCTCGCGTACACTTTCGGCCGCGTCATTACACCGAAGCACTGTAATTTTTTTTCTTCCTCCTCCTCCTACCTTCTTCTTCTCCTCGTCGCACACTCGGTAACCCTAAAAACATAGTAATTTCCAGTAGCGGTATGGCGCGCACGACACATTTTCCCTGGGAATTAGCCCCGGCACGCGGGCACTAATAAACGTATAAAGGAGAGAGACTCACTTGCTCTCCTCACGAAAGAGAGAGAGAGAGAGAGAGAGAGAATCGATCGGAGAAGATTAGGCCATAGGGCGCCGCCGTCGTCGTCGTGTCGTAGTCATCCACAGCGCTACTACTACTGCTGCTATTTTTGACTCTCGTGTCGTTTTACCGTAACTGCTTATAGGCCGTTGCTGCTGCTGTCTCTTCTCCTCTATACCACCTCGTTTTTTTTTCTTTTACGGTGAAATGGAAAAATCGATGGGATATGGGCCGAGTGTCCTTTTAATTTCTACGCTGCTCTTGTTGTGTATATGGTGTATGGTATCGTCGTTATAAAAAGGCGCGTGAAAGAAGGTTTTTAAATATTTTACAGTATTTGCGAACTATTTCAAGGTGGATATATGCAGTATTTCGCGTGCTAAATACATCGAATACGTTAAATTCTGTGATTTCGGGGCAGTAGACGTGAATTTGTTAAATTTAATAAACGAATACACGAGCACTGCTGCTACAGCGCGAGGGAAGCGTGGGAAAGGTAAATAAATGAACGTGTTAATAATAATAGTTGTGTTGATTAAATATTGTTGCTCTCATTTGAAAATATGATATACTACCGATATAAAGATCAATTAAATTTTTTATACATAAATATATAACATGACAACACCGACAAGTCAATATTGAATTTAACACGTGGATGCATAAACATTTTCTACTATTTTTTTAATTGGCATATATTTTCCAGCGACTCTTAATTAATGTTTTATATATAAATATCTGAATTACAAAAAAAAATATCAAAACTTTTATTAATTAAAAACTTCGCTCCAATATATCTTGTCGTATATTATACCTCACTACATATATATAAAAAACAAAACGACAGCAGCTACCACGTCATAACCACTGGCCCACCCTCAAGTGTCAATCGTCCTAATAGAACCTCCGCCGAATAATCCAAAAGAAAGCCTTTCTCTCCGAGCGAGTCGAGCACACAGCAGCAGCGTGGATGAGATACAACGGTTGCACAATCCCACGGGACCGCGTCTTTACGCGAGTCAAAGTCAATTCGCCTGGTGTCACGCTGGATCGAAATGAAAGAGGAGAGGTAGCAGCAGGCGAGAGAAGAAGAAGGTGAGTAGCGCGCGCGTGCGCGCCTTAAATCTGAATGAGAGAATTATTTATAGAGGTCCCGAGGGAGGAGGATGAACCCGAGAGCGACGCGCACGCGGCCGAGTTTTTCTCTCTCGCGTAGTGCGATGCTGTTGTTGCTGCTGCTGCTGCTGCTGTTGTTGGTACACTGGATGTGTTTTGAAGTGAAGGATTAATTGTGAAATTCAAGAAGAGTTTTTACGAGTTCAGGTGCGGGAGGATATATGTATGGTTTATTGTCTCTAAGGTATGCGAATAATATTCGATGAGTAGATATGCGGGATGGAATAGGAAAAACTCTTAGGTTATGCGAGCATTTGATATTTCAGTACTTGAATTATTTTGGTTGTCGGTTTTGATTAACTCTGAAGTTCTTGTTTTTGTTAAAAAAATTTTTGTAAACAAGCGAATACTGGATTACTTGTTTATTAACTTTTAAAATTGATATAGAAACAACGCGCTGGAGTTTGAATCAAGCTACTATTTTTCATTAATGTTACCGTTTCTAAATCCACCCGATTGTACTATGAAAAAGAAACATATACGGGTACAAAATATTAAAAAAATTTTTACTACCAAAATTTAAACCAAATCTACACGATACATCGTCGTTCATCGCGCATGAAGCCTACCTCACGCGGAAGTATATATAAGTTGATAGCACACCACTATACGAGGAGTGTGCGTATATATATATATCTGCGTAATAGTATAGCAGCCGCTCACTTAATCATAAGGTGGAATCGAGCCTTTGAATAACGAATGCCCATCGCCCGAAATATTCAGGCGAGCGTTTCAATTCAACCTCATCGTCCATTCAACCCTCCTCAAAAAAGTAGTAGCAAAAAAAAAAATTACTACTACTACTACTACTACTACTACTCTTCCGTTCGACAATCAACCTTCCAATCTTACGCGATCTGTCGCTCGGATATTCTTTTTCACCATCAGGGGAGGGGGACGAGAGAGAGAGAGAGGATTTATTTACCGGGCGCGTTCGAAGGATAAAACGAATTCGATTTTCCTCCTCTTCCTCTCTCCTCTCCCCCCATCGCGGTGTTTTCATCGCAGCGAAAAGCCGATCCCTTTGACGTCGCTCTCTCTCTCTCTCGCTCACGGTGAAAGACCAAACGCCGACCTTATTTAATTTTATTTATACCCTACTGCCGCCGGTATAGCCTTTGAGGTCCTACTCACCTCCGAAAGTAGTAGATATATATAATAAATTAAAAAAGTTATACCACGAGCCTATACGCGTGTATTGACTTTTTTTTTCGCGTTCTCTCATACTATACTAATATAGAGGGTTAATTGGAATTCAATATGGATTTCGACGTAAAAGTTTGCTCACTACTTGCGCGCGACTTTTAATTACATCGACGTGCCGCTGCAGTTACGTCTTAAGAACGCGCCGCGCGCACTGCGTTACGTCACGGCACGTATAGACACTGCTTAATATACAGTTATCTCTCTCTGAAATCTCCCATGAGAGAAGGAGAGAGAGAGAGGAAAACCCCGTTACGGTGGAATTTCAAAGGTGTATTATATTTAACGCAAACGTGCGCTCGGGTTAAAGGTTGATTAATCCGCGCATTAGGGGAATGATCCCCTCTTTCTCTCTCTCTCTCTCTCTGTCTTTCTTCATTGCGACTCGTTCGAGTGCCCCGGGGTAATTAATCTTGAAAGAGATGTGGCGTGAAGAATTCAGAGAGTCGCGCGCGCGCGCCAGAGAGAGAGAGAGAGAAAGAGAATTAGTGCTGATGGGGGACTTTTCGGATTTCGACGTCAATGGCGTATATACGCGCGCGCTTTGGATTGATGAATGGTCCGACCCCGCGCGGAAGTGCGTATTATATATATATATGTGCCTTTGATGCAGAGAAATAAGTAATAATGTTGCCAAAGAGGCGCGCTGTATATTTTTTCGTCACACTTGAAGGATTTATTATTGACATACGGTTGTATATACGTGGATCCCTTTCAATGAATTAACCGGTTCTTTTTTTATCGGTTCTCCTCATCTATACTAAAATAACACAAATTGAATTGTATTTCCACAACGGCGCGCGTTCGTATATATTTAAAAATGTAACAGAGTAACTTACACTGAGCTCCGGAAGATTTGATTAAAATCTCGAGATTAAGGCGTCAAGCTCGGTAACTTCTTCTTCTTGCTTGCTTGCTTGAAAAACCCTTCGGCAGCGCGACGATTCTATTTTACATCCTGCCAATCCCAGCCGGCCAAAGTATCGACCCCTATACTACGCGCTCAGGCCATAGCCATCAGTCGTCCTCGCCCTCCTCTCTCTCTCTCTCTTTCGACGCACAGCCGCATAAATTAACCGAAAGTTCGACAGCGGGCAAAAAATACGACGTACTCTCTTTCTTTCTCTCTCTCTCTCTCTCTCTCTCTCTCTCTCTCTCTCTCTCTCTTTCTACCTTTGAAATTGCCCTCAGACATAGAGCTGCATTGTATGTGTGTGTGTGTGTGTAGTGAAGAAAACTTTTTCTCTTTCCCTCTCTTCGAGTTGCGCGTGTAATTTCGCGAAAAAGCCGCGTGTGTACGCCACGCTCGTATACATATATATATATACGCGTGTCGAGGTAATTAGATTACACGAGAGGACGGACGTAGCTGAGCTAGAGATATGTTTTTTAATATTTCAAGGCGAGTCGTATAGTAGTATGTGCTTTGATGAGCTCTTTTCTTTGTTTTTTTTTCCTTCTACTTCTTTGATGACGAATGATGCAGTGTACATTGCGCGTGTGTGATGATGTCTCTGAGAATCAAAGAAAGACATCACGAGTCCAAATGAAAGTATATATGCGCGTGAGGGGAGGGAACGATGCGCATTATGATTTTCCGCGCACATTGCACGCGCGCCTCTACTACGCCGTCGGTATAATAATAATTTCGGCGTGAAGAGAGATAAAAAAAAGAGCGAGAGAGAATAGCATATCTAGGTCGAGCCGCATACTCGACACTCCCCTGCGTTCTTGCTCTTCTTTCTGCCACGGGAAAATCAACCGGTATGTGTATGCGTATATATACATGCGAATGCCGAAAGAGACAGAAGAGGCGCGTTTTAATCGGTTTCCAATATATAGATTATACACGTGAATTTGCCAACGAGTGTGCACGGTAATCCTCGTTGTAAGAGTCTATAACAAAAAACAACAACGCGTCTGTATATATATATATATATATATACACACACATACTCACGTGACCAAGTACGGGTATATAATGTATTATACACACGTATCAATAACAGCTTGTAATTAATCGCACGAGTGCAGCAGCCATGGTCGCAGCTGCCCGCGGGCTACAGCGAGAGGGTCAACAAAAAAAAGATATAGACGCCCGAGAGACGCTCGGACCTACATCGGAGAGAGTTATCGCGTATATATGATTGACGGTTGTGTATACATATATATGGATGTACTTCGACCCAGTGACCCGCTGCACTACTATAGATATAATTCGACCGGCGCGTACCGATGTTGTTCTTCTTCTTCTTTTTTACAGTGTTGTATATATATATATATGTACTCTTGTATTTTTCCACAGTACAGTAGTATATAGCCATCTCAAAAAAACCACGGAAAGGTAGAGAGAAAGAACAAACAATAATCATCTCTAGAAAGTCGATCGCCTCGGCGTCGTCCTCGTCGCCGTCCCCGATGGTATCGCACGTATCCTTGTATATTATATATATATATATATATACACACATACAAGGTCTCTTTGTACCGGATACCTATATACCCCCTCTCTCTCCCTCTCATGTGTATGTATATGTATAAACATACTCAGCAACAGCACAACGACGACGACGACGAGTTTTGCCGGCGGCGGCGCGGTAGCGGCAGCAGCAGCAGCGAGATTTCAGCTTAATTGGATTCCTATCAAAGCTCACCGCGCGTACATTCTTCGCCGTCTTTTTTTTTCACCACTCGTACATACCGGTGAATGCACACATACTGTACGATATATTCATCCGCGTGCATTGGCCGATTCGCGATCGTTTCGGCTATTGACTGCGTAGTAGTTCTATCTCTCTCTCTTTCTCTCTTTCTCTCATTGCACACGCCACACACGGTATATATAGTGGCTAGTAGCATATTGTCGGGCTTTCAACGGTACATAAAAGACGCGACTAATTTCCGCGAGCTGAATCAATGCGTTATTCTCTCTCTCCCTCTGTCTGTACATCTATCCGCATTTCGATGGGCTTTTTTTTTCTCTCGGTTAGGGTCATTGGTATAAGTATACACGTGTGTATGGTTTAGGTGCTAATGGTATACGCTTTAAAGCATACAATATACGTGTAATACGAGTGCGTTAATGAAAAACGACGCGATGCGGACGCGTAATCCTTTGTAATATGTATACAACCTGTCGTGGTTCGAGCTTATCGCAGGGGAGGCGGACGATGGTGTATATGAATTTCGGAGAGAGAGAGAGAGATAAAATTCGATAATGACGATGCCGCCGAATAAATTACGATACTGAATTTTTCATGAGTATGTGTGTATATGCGGGCGAATGCAATGAAGTAAATAAGCGATTGATCGGTCCCTCGTGGGTTTTGGGTAGAGTTGGTTATATACAAAGGCTACGCTTTACGGAACACAGATTGATGCGTCATGGTAACGCGAAGGGAATAATTTTTTTGCGACTTTTGTTACGATTATTTTTGTTTCTTTGACTAAAAAATAATCTGATTTATACGTAATTTATATACGCGTATTAGACCAAAAATAAACATGAGACAACGACGCTTGCTTGCGAATTACGGATTAAATGCTTTTTCTCTTCACTCACCTCCTTTGCATCCTACAAACAAAGAAATGCTTCTTATTTGTTACCAACGAAAAAAAAACATAATCTAATTTTTACCTTTCCACCGCTATATATACGTATCCACGTTTAATTACCATCTCCGTAAACTGACTGTCCACGGTTACCAGCAGATTTAGCCCTGTATGGCTATAGGGCAAAGTAACTTTCATATGTGTATTATAAACTAAAAGACGATGACGAGAGGACGAACACGAGCGACGGCCGCCCGAGATAACGCGATTAATTGCGCGTTACACACGTATTATACCTACCCGATTATACGGCCATCAACGTACACAACGCGACCAGCTTACACGTGCAATTATAAATTCACATACCACACGTACCTACAGAATATTAGCATCGCTCATTGTTATATGTAATGTATCGTTACAAATAGCCGGGATAAATGGTACGGCAATTTGCGCTTTTTTGCAGTATAGTGTCGAGTATGCAATATATAGACAGGTAGAGAATTATACCGCGAAAGAACCATACACAACGCTGTATATATATGGATATATACAAAGAGAGAGAGAGAGAGAAAGAGAGAGAGAAAGCTTCTGCGGTTTATCATCTGCGGATGATGGCGGACCCGCGTCGTCGTCGTCGCTGCTCCCGTAAAAGCCATTCGTTTCAATGCCGACCCTCACCCCTCTTCTGCCCTCTCTCACTCACCTCCTCACTCCGCATTCATATCTACTATACCCAACCCTCGCGGAGCGAGAACGCTAAAAGCTTTGCATAGACCTGGCGCGTGCGCTCTATGGAAGCTACTGGCTGCTGCAGGCTGCAGGCTGCTGCTGCTGCAGCCGCGAGCGTCGTTCCTTTGCCAGTGCGATGGAGACGGCAGCAGCGACCTTCTTTCTCAGAGAAGAGAGAGGGAGGACAGAGAGAATGGAAGAGTGGAATACTTTGCTTAATTCGATGAGTAATCTGGTGGGAATACTTTTGGAGAGAGAAAGAGGGAGACGAGGAGAGCAGGGTGAAACGCTGCTCGTTGAAATTTGTTTCTCAAGTGGGAATAGTTTTAATGCGGTAGTCGAGAGCTGGTACTTTTTTTTTTTTAGAAGCAGTTTGTACTTACTCGTTGGAAAAATGATCGTGAGGACGGGTTGGCTAGTGTGTGTATGTCGTGGTCAAGTAATGAAGAAACGGAGTTTTTTTATAATTATTTATGCGTTTTCAGGTTTATAGAGAGACAGGAGAGGTACTGAAAGTTGGCTATGGTTTGTGTATAGAGTTGATGCTGCGTTTAACGTTTTTATTTTTTCGTTTGATAGAAACGAAATTATAATTAAACCAAGTTATTATTTATATTTTCATTGATACAATTATATAGTTACGTAAGATAAAAATTATTTCTATACTTCATAAATAATATCGTAATATCTTGAAGCTTCCAATTCCACTGTTTATTTTTCCACAAATCTACAAACCAAAACATCATCAACCGCGACAAAAGGAATCCCTTACTCTGCGTTCTCTGCCACCCCTTCCCATTTAATTTTTTTTTCCTCCTCACTCCAACCGCTCCCGAAATAAAAGTCGAAACTCACGCAAACCTTTCGCGCATGCCTTCGTGTTTACCTACGGAATAAATTCAATTACATTAAAGAAAAAGGCAATCGCGCCTTTTTTCGCTCGCTCGCTTCGCAGCGGCGGCGGCCGGCTCCAATATTTGACTTAGAAAATTGAATTAGAAGATTTCCGAATAAACCTAACCAACCGACCGCGCGAATCATCAGTTGGCCGCCGACGCACAACGCGAAGCTTTTAATCCGCCTTCGCGGCGAAATATCCCATATACACTCTCTCTCTATATACGCGAACCACTACCTACCCGAGAGGCACAAAAAAGCTCCGAAAAATAAACTCGCGCGTGCACGTCGGGTATTATGCAAATTAATCTGGCCGGCTCTCTCACACTCACTCACTCACTCACTCTCTCGTCCTATATTTACGCGCTTTATTTATTTTCGATATTTCCCACCGCCACGGCTGCTGCTGCCGGATTTTGGCGAATCGATTCGACATATATATATATACACATACATAGGAGAATACCCGCCCCGTCGACGATATTTTCCAATCTTTTCTCGGGCTCTCTCACGGTGCTACGGCTTAAATGATAGAAACACCAATCACGACTTACATGTCTGCGTGCGCATGTGTGTGTATATATATGTATATAGGTGTGCGGCTACATACGGGCTATCTCTTTATTTCTCCTTTTCACTCGCGTCCCGTATAAATCGAAACGGCTACGGAGAGATTCATCCGTAAGCATCTTTGATATTCTCTCTCTCCATCTCTACACGTATAAAGGTTAACTGATAAAATTTGCCTCACATTTCCCGATATACCGTACGGAATAGAGCAGTCCATAAAAGTGAGGAGAGTAAAATGTATTAATAGAAAGCAGAGAGACGTAACGAACGACGACGACGACGTTCGTTAATCTTCTTATCGTCGTATAGTATAGTAGCTCTCGCGCATCATCGGAATTCCGAACGGCTCTGAAAACGAAGTGGAAAATGAAAATTCCTGGTAAAGGATGCCCCCCAACCCGCGTGCACAATTACCCGGTGTAAGCCGATTGACCGATCGATCATCTGCTTTTTTCTTTATTAAGTATTGTTACACCGCGATGGGAGCAGGAGGAAGAGCGTCGTTTTATTGCACGGTGCAAGCAGCGGTACTTAGCGCTCGTTATATATATATATAAAGCGATGTCTCCTTTCTTTTTATATACCCGTGCGTGGGAGTGCGGAAACACGCGTTTTTCATCTTTCTCACTTGCCGATAAAGAAAAAAAAATGAATTGAAAACGCTTCAAGTGCTACGAACACGACTAATGGCGAGCGTGAAGGGAAAAAAAATGATCGTATACACACGCGTGTGTTATATATAGGAACATATATTATACGACGATGAGTCTGAATAATTTCGCGAACGGGAAGAAGAAAGAGTTTGCTCTCTAGAAGAAAAATCTGCTCACTCTCTCTTATGCTCACATAGGACTGGCGCATTTGTATTAGATGTGAAATCGTTTTGTATTCTCGCTTTTGAAATCGCAGTATACAAGAAAAAGACGAATAATACTATACACACTACACTTGCGTTTCTATACACGAGCGCCGAAATTTAAAAATCCGTTTGACGTCGTCGCGCCGAGCGTGACGTACAAATCTGCATCCTTTCTCTGTCGTCCATAAAAAGTCCATAAAAATAAAAAACGAGAGAGATATTCGCGCGTTGTAAATAAATCGATCGCAGCCGTTCGCTATAGATCGTCGTGAAAACATTTTTCCTATATATATATATACATACGTACACGCGGATACATTTACGAAACGAATGAACAGAAGAGGTGGGGGATGAGGTGTGTCCCCTTTTGGCGACTTATTGTTCATATATACGTCGCGAACCATTACATTCAAATTCACGTAACGCACGCGGCGGTAGCAACGATTCGCGTAGAGAGAAAGATATGCTTTAGCGCATAAGAGTAGTATATAGTTGGGAAAAGTGATTCGCCGGGAATTCGATTCGCTCTCTTTCGACTCACTCACTCACTCACTCTCGTCTCTCTCGCGTACGTGCTCCAAATGCACGAGAGAGTTTTGCACACTCGTTGCCCTTTTGTGCGTTGAGAAAAATTTTGCTTTACGCAGAGAAGGGATCATATACTATATGTGCATGTGCAGAGTGTGTGTGTGTGTACGCGGTCGCGATGTATCACTCTATATCGCGGAATCGAAAGTTTTATTTGGTAATAGAGGGCAGTAGATGGGGTGTGTTACGGTAACGAATTAATGCTTTAAATTGTATATATAATTCGAGCGAACGGTAGTTTACATTATAAAAGTTATGATATTTTCGATTTATTGATTCTCTCGATCACTCAACCCGCCTGCAATCGCCATGCAATCACTTCTAACAAATCAAAATATACGAAAAACAATTGTACCGGCAGTACTTCTGCAATATGTATAACCCATTATACCGTCTGTTGTTCCCTGCATACCCTCACACACCCTCTCTATATCGGCGATTCTTTTCTCCCGCAATGCGCACACGTACGTCGACTTATCTCTCTCTCTCCTTCTTTTTTTTTGCACCCACAGTCGCGCCGCGCCCGCGTCTCTTTGCCATACGCAACGCACGTCGTGAACGAGAGAGAGAGGACTTCCGGGAGCCGTGGGCAGTTGAGCTCTTGCCTCACGTCGCACGCAACACTCGAGCGCCCACGTGTATGTATGTATATATATATATGTACGTGTTCGTATAAGAGAGGTGATCGATCCGCGACAACGCCGTTCATGCCGCCGTCGGCTAATAACCGCTTTTGCTTAATTACTCGACGCGCGCGTTCCAAGTATATAGCGCAAACGTTGAACTTTCAACGGCGCCGGCAAAAATGTGTGTAATACTACACACAAGCGCGCGTTCGCACTACATATACACACGTACAATAGTATATACTGTTGTCGTACCTATCTATATATATGTGTGTACGTACGCGAGAGTTATGATTTTCATTTTTTTTTCTTTCCTTTTTTTTGCTTTTATTTTTGATGGCTGACGTGGCGCGTAGTTGATATATACACGCGGTATGTATAGTACATGTCGTAAACGGTACATATATAGGCACACAACAAAACACAGATAGGCGCGTTTTGCAGAAGCACGAAAAAGAGAAAAACGAAAAAAAAATCGATGATGTTTTCGGTCGTTGACAAGAGTGAATCGCGCTGATTTTACAGATTTATCCGGCGATTTCCACACCGCCACTGACGCGTTTATACTACATACTGCAGGTGTGAGAGTACAGAAATCCGCGCATGTTTTATGCAAATACATTTGCATACACACGTTCTGTTTTTTTGTGTTGTTTTGCTTTTCCAAACAATCGTGCACCACACATACACACACGTATCACTAATTCCGTACGAATGTAGGTCGTGGACAGACTACTACGCGTTGGTCGGGAAAGTTTTCCAAAATCTCGGTATAAACCGCACTATATATATATATATATATATTGGGGCATGTCTTCCTCCACCCCATAGCGCAGCGTCCGCAGAAAAAACTACTGCCACTTCGCCGCGAGGGAGTATTTAGAGACGAGGAGTATAATAGGCCGACAGGCGGCGGGTATAAGAGAGAGAAAGAGCATCACGAGGGAATAGTAGACGCTATTCGTATGCGCGGCGAGGTCGGTGTAAACCGGGCATTACGACGACGACGGTTTCGTGACTTGTAATTGGATGCCGACCGCCGCGCGCGCCTTCTCTCTCTCTCTCTGTCTCACACACGAGAACAGCCAGCTGTCGATGCGAGCGAGCGAGCAGCAAGCGCGCGAGGCGAATCAAGTCGAGACGTTCCGCCCGTTTGACTTCTTGCGTGTATATATGCGAGAGAGTGCAAGAGTCTCTCTCTGTGTGTATGTATGTATGTATGGGTCGATGTCGGATTTCTTGCCGCGCCGTTCTGAGCATGAAATTTTACTGACGCGGATCGCTGCATGTCGTATTACGTACCTGATTGGCTTTTCGACGGGGTTACATATACATATAGAGGTAGAGTGTCAGAACGCGTATTGTGCTCGCGATTCTTTTTTGTGCGCACTCGACTGTGTTGTGTACCTAATCTTGAGACGAATCGCGTTGGTCATTATGGTTTTCGTGTACAAGGGCGGACTTGGAACGAAGAAAGTTGGTTAACGTGTATGGTAAAAGTGTAATATTGTCGTAACTTACCGTATTATATATATATGCGTGTACTCGAGATTGAAATTCAAGTTTGGTACGTCGGATGTGTATAATAAAGCGTGCAAGAGTTCGCAGGATAAATAGTTTCGGACAATCCAAGACCCTCGTTAAAACTTTATTAATAGTAATTTCAGAATTACGCTGGGAGGGACGACGCGCTTAAAAAGCCGTAAAAAGGCCTGTATAACCGACGGCGACGGCATCTTCTTCTTCTCTCTCTCTCTTATCCATAAAGTGGATATTCGCGCGTATGTATATATATATATATATATACACGGCGGCTCTTCTTGCCTAAATCTAAATTTAAAATAATTTCTCCAGTCGATGTGAGCGAGAAAATAAGAAAACTTTCTTTAATGAATTTTTCACGCAATTTTTGTCGCCCCCCTCTCGCATACTGTAGTTGGCCCATGCACTCTTACCTTATATATACACCGGTTGGTTACAGCATAATTAAAGGACAAACTTTTAAATGTATTAAAAACTTGCGTAGAGCGTGCCGAGCCAACGAGCATATATATATATACATCGATATCAGGCAAGTTTTTTAAGATAGTTTTCTAATTAGCGGCTTCCGGCGAAAATGTATTTAAAGAAAATCCTTTTGAAGTTAGCCAACGAGAACGCGAGCGCTTAAAATTAAAAGTATCGAAAGTCGCGAGAACGGTATAGGGGGTTGGGGTATAATAGTAGGTAGGCGACGTTAGCCGTCGGCGACATAAAGCTCAGCGTAAAATGTGAGAGAAAAAAAAAACAAAAGCTCAGCGGCGCGCAAAACGACGATGGAGGCGGCGGCGGCGACGAAGGAAAGGGAAAAAATAAAGGGTCGAGCTCTCTCTTTCTCTCTCGTGTAAGGTGTGTGTGCTACAGGCTCAACGGTGCAGCAGCAGCGGCAGCGGCAGCGCGGAAGAAAACGAGAGAATCGATTTTCTTCGGTCGCGCAAGTAGGCGAGGCGGCAGCAACGCGCCGCTCTGCGGTAATCAATGTTTTCGTGCAAGCGCGAGGGAGCTAATTACGTCGCACGTGTATATGTATATATACATATAGGTATATATACCAATAAGAGCATTTATGCGCAAACATATCCGTAATTATCGGCAGACCGTGTAAACGCGCCATATATATCCGGGAGTTTTTGAGCGTATGCGTGTAACACATACACACACACGCGTGATCTGCTATACACACGCACGCTTTTGCCTACGATTATTGCGATTAACGAAACATGGCGAGCTGAGGGTGAGTTTGCGGAAAATAGTCACGTAGTAACGGCAACGCGGCAGCGGCGACGTGAGATTTATGAGGGCGAAATTGAAAGCGAGAACGAATCTGAAAACGATTGTTATTAGCTCGTGAACGGAATTTGAAAAACGCGAGCGCGAAACTGCTATACGACGGTAGTAGTAGTAGTAGTAGTAGTATTGCGGTTTAAAATATTCGATCTGTAGAGGCGCGAGCGCGAATGCTTTTTAACGAGTAGGTATATGGATATGAGGAAAAAGAGGAGGAGGAGGAAAGAAAATACACACGTGAATTTTTTTAATAGCTCCAGTCTGAATAAACTGCCGCAGGCGAATTTATTTGGCGCGTTTTTTTTATATTCCTTTTTTGTGTGTCGTCGAACGACGCACGGTGTATATAGAAAGGAGAGAAAAAAAATACAAAATTCGGATGTATATGTAGAGAGAAATAGAGAGAAATTCTGTGTCGACTGCATGTTTGATAAAATATATGCGTGAAAATGGAAAATCGAATGTGAGTGACAAAGAGGGGGAAAAAGAGAGTGTAGGAGGTATATAGACAACGAACGAATTGCAAATATCAACTGGATGTTTATTGACGAACGTACGAATGAACGAACGAACGAATCAAGTATACTACTGCAGTGTTAATTAATAAATTGTTAAATTTCGCAGCCCGTGTTGTAACAAATAGGCTCGCTCGGCCGCATTACACGATAATTATTGCAGTGTTTCCCCCCCGCGGCGTACAATAATATTAGCCAATACTTATTAATTAATGGAATTATAAAGAGTATTTTTCACTGTGAAGTATATATATTCGTGCGCGCGGGGCTGTGGTATTATGTTAGACTGGTAATTATTAACTACGAGCCTCCGCGTATATAATATTTTACCTTTTGTCGCGCTCTCGATCGTTTCATTATTGATACCCTTTATTGTTTACGACAACGTCGATAATGCGATAAAGCCCCGGCGTGGACTACATTTTCACTGTTTGCCCTGAATAATTCATGCAAAGTATTATTAAAATTATAACGGACATCCGATAGTCTCGTTCCTTTTCTATAAAAAAAAAAAAAGAATAAGGATCAATGAAAGCGTGCGCCTGTCGCAAGAAAATTGTAAATTATATCAGCAACTGTTGAATAATTCACGCACGCGCTGGTCGAGCATTTAAAAAAGTCACCCTTCATTTAACGTAACAAGTACGCATGTATAATTAATGCCCTCCCCCGCTCCTCCCCTTCTTCGCCGTCCGCAGATAAACGCGTTAAACGTACAGTGGCAAATATACATCACTCGGTAGCCTACAAATCCACATATTTTCTACCCTCACAAGCTGCCGTCGCTGTATCTCGACTGCGAAATCGCGAGACTCAGTGCTGCCATACCAATACCGTCTCATACGGACATCACTTTTCTTTTTTCACAAAAGAGCACGCGTATAAGCACTCGCTTCGACGTGTCAGTGACTCCTTCATTTCCCACGCAGCAGCTTCAATTATATAAAAATGCTGCGTGCAATTCCCCACACGTGTAAGTGCAGCAGCTGTGCCATATATATATACGTATCTTTCCTCACCCTTTTCCCCGCTGCGCCTCCTCACACCTCAAGAGCTCGCGCGCGCGCTCTTTAGAAAATGTTTCCACGCACTTCAAGATTTATCGTTGCGCGTGCTTTCTTTCCTCTCCCTTGGTCCTCTCCGCGAAAGCACTCGCGGCTACGCCAAACAATGTTACGCCCGCGAAATAGCACGACGAACGTATCTGGGAAGAGTGAGAGTGTTTCACGCGCGCACTTTCCAAGGAGAGCGCGAAAGTTTTCCTCCTGCGGGGAAGTTGTATATATATATATACAGTTGTGGCATGGTAGTATATAGTGGTAGTTGTAGCGTCAGCCTCTTTAATTCATCGTATAGCCGTACGACCAGCGGACGCGCATCCGTGATGAAATTGCAGCCGCGGAAATTTAAACGCGAGCGGGCGCGTACGCCGATACAAACCTCCAGCTACACCACCCACATCCCTCCCCCTAACGTCAGCCCAACTTATGAATATTTACGTTCGGCCCGCGTATCTGAATATGCATAGCTCCCTGACAATGTATTATTTTTACTGGCTTCGGCAAAATCGATATCTGCCTGACTGCGCGCCGTTGCGGCGGCTGCACACACATCGTCGACTCGCCTACCGCACGGTCGCTCTCTCTCTCTCTCTCTCTCTCGACGATGGGCCGAACAAAAAAGCCTCGCGCGCAAGCGCAAGCGCGCACACACAATGAACTTTTGCCTACTTCCCCTTTTTCACTGTGTTTGCCCTTTGAATTTCTCCCTCCGCACAAATGGCCATTGGTCATGGCGCGTCAATATTCCGCCGATTGCGCGCGGCCGTAATTGCTTTGCATTTTTTTTTTCCTGCGACCGCGTAAAAATCGCCGCGAGCCCCATTCAAATTGAGTTTAATTGCGGTCCAGGCCGTTCCGGCGCGCGGGTTCGTTTGGGGACGAGTGAAAAAAATATGGGAGAAAATTGAATCGAGAAATTGACTTACCTTCGTCGTCGATGCTGAAAAGCCCAACACCGTCGCCACCGCGAATACTGTAGCTGATTCTGGAATCGCCGCCTGGTTGATCGGCGTCCTTGGCCTTGACTTGCGTTACGAGACTGCCGACTGGTTGATTCTCGAAGATGTTAGCCGAGATGATGAAATCGCTAAACAGCGGTGGATGTAGGTTCTCATTAACATCGACCACTTCGATTATCAGTATCGTTTCCGACGAAAGTGCAGGCTCGCCCTTATCAGTCGCGACGATTGTCAACGTGTGCACTTGCCGGTCTTCGAAGTCCAGTTTCTGTGCCGTTCTTATTGTTCCCGAGAGTTTGTCGACAGTGAAGAAGCCTTCGTTCTCTATTTCCTCATTGAAACTATATTCAACAATGCCACCGGCACCTTCATCTGGATCGGTCGCTTCTACAATCGCTACGACACTCCACACAGGTACATCTTCTCTAACTTTTACCGTGTAACTGGTAAGCGCAAAGGTGGGTGCATTATCATTTATGTCATCGACGGTGATGCGTACCAACGCCTCCGAATACAATGCCGGATTGTCAAAGTCTGGCTCAGTTTTGTCGCCACCATTTCTATCGGTAGCTCGTATCCTCAGCTCATATGACTCCTGCCGTTCCCTGTCCAGCTTGCCAAACACTGTGAGAACACCCGTCGTTCGGTCCACTCTGAAATCATTGGTATCGGTCACGAGACTGTACGCAACTTGCGCATTCTCGCCGAGATCAGCGTCCGTGGCATTGGCCCGGAAGATGACCGTTCCGTTTAAGGCACCTTCAGATACTCGGAAACTCGCCAGAGCCTTCTCGAATTTGGGAGCGTTGTCGTTAATGTCGAGCACCGTGATGGCCAGCATCCGCGAGGCCGACTTCTGAGGCTTGCCCAAGTCGTAGACCGTTATGTTGAGGAAGTACTCACTCTCGCGCTCGCGATCTAAATGGCCGATCACGCGCAGCTCGCCTTTGTCCGGATCGATACCGAAGACGGAGTCACTGTCACCAGCTGATATGCCATAAACGAGCTTACCGTTGTAGCCGAGGTCGCGATCGCGAGCTACCAGTCTAGCTAAGACAAAACCCAGTGGTGCGGACTCGTTCACTCGGATTTCGTTTGGAAAATCTAGAAATTCCGGGGCATGGACGTTCTCGCCGTATCTACTTGGCATCATTGTGTATTCATCTTCTTTCGATGGCATGTTGTTCTTTTCCGCCGCGGCAATGGCGTCGGTCAGTCTTCTAGCAACTCCGGTATCGCGACACTCAAAAGAACCTGTTTCGTCGGACAAGATTTTCGTCTGTGAACCAAGGTTCCTCTTCACGTTGACTAAATGTATCTTCAGGCTATTGACATCGGCAAAATGCGTACCATCCGTGGCAGTAATATTTATCACCCGTTCTTGAACCTTAAGGTCTGACAAATCGCATGCGACAGACAAGACTCCACTCGTCGAGTCTAGAGCAAAGCAACCGTCAGAATTACCGGAAACAATTCTGTAGCTAATGATATTGCCAGCATCAAAGTCTATTGCCGACACAGTGATGATCTCCGTGCCGACAGGTACGTATCGACCTACATGGCCGACGCAGTCGATTTTTTCGAATTGTGGTCTATTGTCATTGACGTTGCGCAATTTAACAATTAGCTTCATCTCACTTTGACGACGATACGGTAGGCCCCAGTCGTTTGCCCTAACGTGTAATACATACTCGCGCTTCATTGTTTCGTAGTCCAGTAGCTGCTTCGTACGCACAATACCCGAGAAGTGGTCGATCTCGAACGGTACTCGCTTAATATTATCAATACTATACGATATGTAGGCATTTTCACCAGAGTCCTTATCGCGAGCTATGACTTTCACCACTGACGTGCCCGCAGGTTCGTTCTCGTCCACCCAGACGAGCATCTCGGGCTGCTCGAACTCGGGGTCGTTGTCATTCGTATCAATCACGTAGATTTTAACCTTAGCGGACGACTGCTTCCTCGTGCCAGCGTTACCTTGGTCTACAGCTGATACAGTCAACGTATAAAAGGCTTTCTTCTCGGCATCAAGAGCCACTGCTGTGTACAGCATACCGGTATCAGCGTTAACGTAGAATTCGCCACCCTCGTTGCCACCGACGATCTCCAGGAACACGAGGGCGTTTTTGCCCTGATCAGCGTCGGTCACTTTAAGACGAATCACGGGACTATTCACAGGGGCAGTTTCGGGCACTTTCACCTCGTAAATCTCGCGACTGAAGATCGGCGCGTTGTCATTTACATCAGCTAGATGCACGGGAACGGACTTATAGCTAAACCGCGGTGGCGTGCCACGGTCTACGGCTCTCAATGTCAAATTGTAACCCTGAGGCGCGGTCTCACGGTCGAGGAGCTTCAGCACTTGGATGCTATATTCACCAGGATTGGGTAGGGGTCGCACGCGGAAGTGTCCGTCAGGGTCGCCGGCGACGATCTCCAGACTGGCGATCTCACCGTGTGGACCGGAATCGCGATCGAGCACTTGAACGATCGCGTATGTGTCTGCATTTGAATGTTCAACGATCTCCGGTAGGTGGCGCACAGAGATTTCCGGTGCATGGAGGTTCACTTGACGCACGTGAATCGTCAATCGGGCACTACTTGCCCGGGGCATGCTGCGATAGTGGTCACCTCGGTCGCGAGCTAGCACTGTCAGCTCATACATAGGCCGCTCAATATACCTGAAATTCAATAATGGAAAATATAGTTATTTATATAAATTCTCTATAAATTTAATTCTAATAGTAATTGATTGTTTATTAAATTGTCAAATATGATTTATTGACATGGAAACGTAAACATAGTCAAGTCTGTTAAAAAAAAAACAAATGTTTCATGATTTGATGAACTTTGTTTTATGAATTTGACTTTTATACTCGTAATAAAATAAATAACTGTTCCATGTACATTTGATTGCCGACAGATACTCAACTAATTTAATTATTGAAATCGAAACTTTTTTCATTTGGGAAATTGAACTACGTTATTCGATTCCATATTCATCAGTTATTGTAATTATTTTTTATTTCGCACGAGTGTTTTATGTCTGCGACTGCTGGAAGGATACACATATATATGTATAGATTTCGCATGCCGACTGAATTGAGAGTAGAGTAGTGACATACAAAAATGCTATCTTTGTGCAAACAAAATACATTATTAAATTGAACTCTCAGTATAAATGAATATCAATCTGTATATCGCATAAAGCTTTGTAGAGAGCTTTCGTTTCATTTAAAATTAAACCTTTACAACGGGATTTCCATTTAATCTATCAAAGATGATTTTGTCAGTAGATAAAAATTAATCACAAAAACAAATCATCGTCTTTTTACCTGAGCGGCCTGGTGAGCGTGACAACACCACTGACCGGATGCACGGAGAACTGATCAGTCTTCTCAGCAAAGCTGTAATAAATCTCGCCGTTCCTCCCGAGATCCGCGTCCTCGGCCATAACCTTCAGAATGCTCTTATGCATGGGTGTGTCCTCGGTGACGGTAGTCTCGTACTCGGTCGGATAGAAGAGTGGATTCAGATCGTTCGTGTCGAGTATCGTCACTGTGACCGTTGCCTGTGCTTCCAGCAGTGTTTGCCGATTCTTGCCGTCGCGTCGTCTCGCACTCGCGCGCACCTCCAACACATAGTTGTCCTTCCTCTCGCGATTCAATACATCGACGTTGCCAGTCCTCGTGCGCAACAGGAGAAAACAGAAATCGCCGACGACACGTTCCTCGGCTTTGAAGAACTTCTCCTTATCACCGGCGACAATGCGGAACTTGATCTCCTCGTAGGCTCGGCGCGAACGCAACAGTTGGATGCCCATCTTCTCACCCTCGGGCGTAACATAAGTCTTGCCCATCGAGTTCTCAGCAATCGAGGCGTTGTACGTAGTCGCAGTGAACCTGAACCCGTTGTCCCTCTCGTCATCCTCATCGTCATCGTCGCCGTCACCGACGTCGCTCGTCGCCTCATCCCGTTGGTGCTCAGGCCTCGTGGTTGTGGTCCTAGCAGCTCGGTGCGGGCTTGGTGACGAGCCTGTCGGGACAACGAGGTTGAGGGCGATCGGGCTATCGTCATCGGACGGCGTCTGCCCGGCGGCCGTCGTCCCGAGCTGCAGGAGCAGCCCGAGCAGCAGCAGCAGTGGGCCGCCGACGGCGAGCAGCGGCCGCGCCCTCTCCTTCGTGCCGCGCATTGCGCTGCGCTAGCTCATTGTCGGCGGGGCAAGGCCTCGGTAGAGCGTGGCTCAGCAGCGGATCGACTTTCTGCGCGCCAACATCTGTAATGAGAAAGAAGATTTTCTTTTTCAATTTCTGAGTTTATGTATATTTGATTGTGTATTTGAAGTGTATGTATACATATATACGTATGGCGAGAAATAATATGATTTAAAACAATTACTTTCCAAAGATAAGTTAAAAACATTAAAAACGTTATAAACAAAAAATATATAAATACAAAAAGTATTAATATTCAAAGGCAAATATAGTACCTGCAAGAGGACTTCAATTTTAATTTAAAAAGAAATTGAAAAATTCATCCAAAGTAAAATATGGTGTATTTTATTCCACTAATAAATTCCTATAAATATTAAACCAAATAACCATCGCTCTCTTCATCCTTTCCATTAAAAGTCCTATTTCCCGATACCGCAAGAAAAAAAAACAACACAGTCATATACGCGTATATATATTTATATTCTCTCGTCTCCTATTTCGATCAAACCAACGCCGCGCGCACTCATCGTAGCACCTTTTCCTGCACCCCCTGCGTAAATCAATCCTGCGCCCGCTCAAAAAAAAAAAGAAAAAAAACCTCACGCAGACGCGTAAACACCGAGAGACACACGCGACACGAGAGAGGAGAGATTTATCACGACGCAACCGACTGCGTAACTCGCACGACGCGCGCGCGACTTTCTTCTTCCCCTGCGCCCTCCCACACACACATACATCCGAGCCGACAATCGGAAAGCCTATACACGCAGCAGTGCACCGAGCTCGCGAAGAGTCGAGAGGAGGAGTGTGAGAGAGAACGAGAGGACAGCGATATCGGTACGCGCAGCACGGCGACGCGGAGATTAGAGGCGAGCGCAGCCGCCGCCGCCGCCGCCACTGCGAGCGAGCGTGAGAATGTTATCGGGGGGGACTCGTGTTTCCTAGTCCTACACCCATTGTTATCGACGTCGCATCGATGAGGCGAGAGAGAGCGAGTAAGCGAGCTGCCGCCAGCAGCAGCAACCGAGCTGCTCTCTCTCTCTCTCCCTTTGCGCCTTTGTCGTCGTCGCCAAATCCGATCCTTCCTCTCGTCGTCGCCCTCGTCGTCCGTGTCTTTTGGAAACGAGAAGACGAGGTTTCGCGCTGTAATGCACCCCTTCTCCAACATAAGTCGTCTTATCGGTAAAGGGTATACCTCGGTGCACTCCATTGCGTTATTCGCCACCACCAGCACCACCGCGACTTTCTTTTAATTTCCGTCTCGATGTCGGTGGTGTCGGTTAGGGTGAGCTTTCGTTTCTTTTTTATTATTATTATCGCGTCGTTGGTATCTTGTTATCGTGCGTGTAAGAGATAAAAGTACAAGGCTCGGGGTATATACGTATATCGGATTTACGAATACTTTCATGCGTAGCTTATATACACACTGATTTTTACGCTTCACTGTGTTAATTTTTTGTCTCGGCGATGGTAAAGTTTCTGGTACAATATTCGACTACCAAGATTTTGACAGTATAGTTGAATGAACAAAAAACCTGGCCTCGTAGCAGATATATATTTAGTTATAAAAATACCGCACGAACAACGAGATTGTGTAAAAAAAACGAATGTTGACGTGGGTGCAGTTATATTTTTGTTCAATCAATAAACGTAGCAATTTATTTCTTATAAAATATTTTCACCCTAAAGCTGTATACACGTAGACTGAAGTCAAAAAATCTAGATTTTTTGTTATCCCCATTGAAAAAAGAGCAGCACGACGTAGCAGCAGGAGCAGCGTTAAAAATATTCGTCGAACCGAGTGTTGTTGATTAATCTCTCTAAACAAGCAACGACTGTCCACTATTTATCTATACAACTGTCACAAAAGAAACCTTTTATTATTTTAATACATCACATAGAAATTCTCTCCTCTGCGACGTTATTTTTATTGCACGATTCGAAAAACACACGCACTCATACATATGGGACGTTTCACGTGAACCAATCCGCTGAAAAAATTAAAATAGCTGAAAATTTGTTTAATGGCAGCTTCCCTC
>JAWWEQ010029124.1:0-23747 GCA_035583055.1 Torymus tubicola
GTACTTTCGATGCACCCAGTCAGTTTTTCGAAATCGCTAAAGGCAGATTTCACATGCTTATTCGGCTATAGCCTTTAGCAGTGATGTAAATTCAGTGAAAGACTTAATTTCATTTAGCTCAACTGCCGAGCCATTTAGGGCAAGGCGGATATTTTCGATTTCGTACAAAGTATACAGATGATTCTTTTATACATTCATAAAATTAGTTTACACATTCACTGCTAAATTATTACAATACATAAGAATAATAAGCAAAGTAGTATGGTAGGGTAATTACGATGACTTCATTATCCCTCTGGAAATTCTATAATGTGGATTAACAAATAACTCAGGTTATTTTGTTTAAGATGATAACTTCGAAGTTCTCATCGTAAAGTCTGAGAGCGCAGCATAGATCAATTTTTGAGTAGTGGATTTTTGCAAGTTAGCTTTATTGTGCTACTCATTGTTAGAAGCCACTTTGATATATTTATATAAAGGTGTTTTATATATCGTGATAAGTAGCACATCGAAAGGTGATGCCAATAAGTTGTAATGTGCTTTATGGAGACAAGAAAGTACAACGTTATAGTTAAGAATATTGTGCTGCAAAGTTATATGAAAAATGATATATGTTCATGAAAGAGAATACACAAGATACCCTTTAAGAATTTATTTTTCCTTTTATTTTCCAAAGTTTTGTTCATGCAATATACACATTATAATATTATTATTGTTTAATATTACCTTACTATTAATTTTATTATACTTTACTTTTAAAGCAGATTTTTCCCCATGTCACTTAATTTCTAAAATAAACTTACAAACGTAACTTACTTGTATAATAGTATAGTAAATCTTCAATATGTATTTTTTATTACCTATATGTACATTTTAATAGTTGATCTAGACAAATCGAAGTAATTGATATAAAGAGTTATCAATCTTTTACGCATTCATTGTTATCGGTATTTTCACTCTCATTCGTATATTTTATACTTTAAAATATAAATAATATATTATTTGCTATGCTTATTTGCTATATCATACATACGTAAACAGTGCAAACACAATCAAGTTGTGCGAAGTTCAACCTCGCGTCTACATCGGCTTTGTAAACTGACACTTTCTCACACGTTCTAATAATGTTGATAAATATGGTAGTTTGCGGATTCACACAATATTATAGCTAAACTTTAACTTTGAACACAATGATTGGAAGCAGTACTTTCCCGGTTGAAAAAAACATTATAGATTTTCGTGTGGGAATTCATGTAGAATTAATTCTCCGTCGACATCAGAAATCGGCGACTAAATTAGCGTGGTAAAGAAAAGCTATACTTTATAGATAGAATATTTATAATAAACTATTACTTTTGCTAAATAAATTAATATCGTCACGGCAGAATAAAAATAGTAAAACAAAACGTCAAATTCAACGTGGATTTTCATGTGAATTTTTTTAATTGATATCCACGTGAAATTCTTTTGATTTTTGTGCGGAAATCATGATGGATTTTTACAAGGAAATCCAGAAGGTTCTTTTAACGGGGTTTGGATACAAGTGCATAGAGCAAGTGATTCCCAAGTACGATTACACAGCACACGGAGTATCACCTACTAGTTTTTCAATCAAGTTGTGCAAAGTTCAAGTTTACGTATATTCTCACGTCAAAAACTGTCAGTATTCCACAAACTAAGAAAAGCGCATGGAGCGAAAATAGCCGAGCGTGCAAAAATGTAGTAGTTAGAAAAACCATGAATGTGCATAAAGTTGATTCTTTGCGAACACTAGTAGACAATAATACTTACATATTAGTTTCGAACTGTATTTTATACTACAAGCGCCAAAGAATCATATCAAAGTTGTGATTTTGAGATAAGTGTGGTGTAAAAATACATTATGATACGTAGACGCTCATTCACACGCACACACATTATACCTACGGATGTGACAAAGTTTTTCGTACAATTTTGTTTGAGTGACTTGCTCGTGCATAAAACGTCTACTTTACGCACCAATTATATAATTTTTTTGTTTTTAAAAATTGTGTTTGAAAAGAGTTGTTATTTTTTAGATTTTCATAAATATCTTCATTGCAAAATAATTATTGGATTCAAAACTAGACGGAATTTCTCACATTTAAAAAGTCGTTAAACTAGGTTCATAATTCTCAAAGTTATCCTAGCCTCTCTTATTTTAAAATCTTCTCTCTAAAGTTGAATTAGTGAACATTGCTCCACCATTTATATTAGTGGAAAAAATTACTAATTTATTAGTAATTCACTTTTTGATTAGTATTTTTTTTTAAACTACTAATAAAATTAGTAAAAAATACAAATTAAATTACTAGTTTTATAAAATTATTGAATGAAATAGTAAATATCCACTAATAAATTAGTAGTTTTTTCCACTAATTGAAATGGTGGAGCAATTTTCACTAATTCAACTTTAGATAGTTTAATCTTATGCCTAATATTGATTAAACTGTACATCGTATAAAAGTATAAATTAAAAAATTAAATAAACAAATTAAAATATCAAAGATACTTATGATTTTCATATAAACTTTCCTTTAAAATAAAAATATAAGCAGTAATCAAATCGTTATTCTTGATACATAAATTAGCTATTTTTTATATATATTTTTACTTCAATTTATTTATATTTATTATTATTAAAAAATTTTAAAAAGTTAAAGCTAAGATAATAAGAAAAAATAACAAAAAAATGATTTAAAGAACTTGAGAAATGTTAAAATTTATGTTTAAAAAGGTAAGTTGTTATTTATCCGACTGTGTAGTAAAAATGGTTAATATCAATCTGCATTTTTCTTGTAATATAAACTAAATAGATTAAGAATACTGCTAACTAATTGAATCACAACAAGAAATCAATGATCAATGCCTTATGACATTAAGCTTTTAATCTTAATTTTATATAAACTGGAATTTTATTTACAAATTAAGATTTTAAAATTTTTGTTTATTTAATATATTTAGTTTAAAATTTGTTCATACTATTTTGAGATAAATTTTAATACTTTACATTTGATAGTATTAATATAATTTATATCTTTATATTTCTTGGTTACGCCTAAAATTGAAGTATTTATGTCCAGCATAAGTATGGCTTTTAATTATAACATCACAATATTTAGATATTTAAAATGTAAATGAATATTTTGTTTTATATATACTTTCATGATTTTTTTAAACATGTGCTCATTTAATATAAAAATTAAAGAAATCATTCTTTAAGTATATAAAATTTATCTTATATTTACTAAATTGGTAAGTTTGTATACGTTTTGATTAAAACTTAGCAACTCATTATCAAATTTTTGAAGAAAAAGATAAGTAGTAACTTTTTGTTCGTGTATTTCGATTTTCAAAGTATTGATAAAAATATAACAACAACAACAACAACAACAACAATCTTTTCTATTTATTGTGACGAATTTCATTAGAAAATGGAAAAGAACATAATCGTTTTGTTTACATTTGACTGATATTAATAATATTGATTGTTAATATAAACAATCCACCTGCATTCTTAGAAATCGTCATTTTTTATAACGTATTTCTTATAAAAAATAAGTATTTTTAATTTTTGACTATTAAGTATGAAAATATTCTAATAAATAACGAGGATTAGTAATCGGATATTCGAAATACTGGTATTTTCTTTTTAATCTAACTGTGAACTTCCGGATGTTAAGAGTGTTTAATTACTTGATTTATTACAGTACCCTAAATTTTACGTTTTAGTTTTTTAATGTATAGTAAATTAAATCTTTTGGATCATTACTTAATTTTATATAAAATATAAGAATAAAAAAATGGTCCATATTAGAATAAACTAATAGCAAAGTTTGCTGTGCTAATACTAACAGTTATACAAGCAATGATTGAATAACCTACTTCGTGTAAAAGGTTGTCATAAATCACAAAACCATTACGAATTATCTATTCAAAGAGTCTTTAAATTATTCTTCGATGCTATTCCAGTAAAACTGCCGGTCGAAATGGCAAGCCCTTCATTTATGAAACATAGATAAGATTTGATCTCATAAATTATAATTAACGATTTGAAGTATATTATAATCAGGTTCGAGTGATAGATGGAGAATGGAGTCGGGTTTGCGGCTAAATTAGCTCGCCCGAAAGTCAGCCTCAAGTTGGTTTTCCTTCAAAGCTCAAAAGTGTACTAGAGTTCAGTTCCTGAGTGTGTCTTCTGTAAGTCGAGTTAAAACTTGTTTCATAAAATGTGCTCGCTTCACCCCTCGTCCTTGGAAATCTACCTTCCGTATTTGATGATCGTTTTAAACATGGTACGCATTTGCAGAGATAGTCGTTGAATCTGCGAAAGAAAGATCGTGTTATTTTCTTCATTTTCTTTTTTTAGGCAAATAATGAAGGATATTACGCATTTGCGATATTAGCAATTTTAAGATACATATCCACACACACATACATATACCTATATATATATAAAACAAATTTCTAAGGGCGGAGAAATAGTTTTAAGAGTGATAGTACAGAATTGTTAATGTCTTAAAACTAATTGATTTAAGAAAGATTTTACACGAATAATGTGTTTTAACATAAAACGTTTTTTGCTTTAATAATTCATTCTTCATCTTTTTATCGAATCCAATTATACATTTTTATATAATTGAAATATTCTAAACTTAAGTTCATTTCAAAAGTTTTGGTTATTGAAATGTTTCCAATAGATTGCACTTCTATAAAACAGTAAAGTTTGTTGACTTTATTCTCTGTTTCAATTAATATTCTATTTAGTCATACTTCAATAAAAAATGAAATTAAATACTTTATTATTAATATTTTTTTATTATTCTCAATACCGCCACGATTGTCTCTCGTCAATTACGTTATTGACAATGCTATTGGAGAGAGGACTAAAGCGGTATTGCGGACTATACTTAGGCAAGGTTCGTTTATATAAGTTGCACTGTATATTTAAGTTGTTTAAAATTGATAATAAAATCCTACAGTTTACAATTAATATACAATACAGATTAATGACCTACATATTAATTGTAAACTATATACTATGAGACATGGTCAAGGAGATGTCCAAGTCACGTTATTTTGTTTTTCAAAGTTTTCTTAGCAATTACTTGATTTTCTGAGTGGCGATTTTGAAAAATAAATACGCATTAATATCTAAAAGTCTTGAAAAATCCAGAGCGATAAGAATTTTTTAATTTATATAATAAAAAGATATTATAATAGATACAATGTTCTTTCCATTATTATTACATTAACTTCGGCGTTCGCTTAAGAAAGTTTAATCTCTTATCCAAGATTACATACCGTCAGATATTGAAAATGGGATTTTTCTTTAGAGTTCAGAATATAATATGGAGATTAGATGGTAGACGGAGCATGAAAGATGGAGATAGGAAATGTTGTATGAATAATGCTACATTCAATACATTTCCCTTATTGTCAACTCTTTGGTAAAAATCATTTAAGGGTATTAGATGATTGATAAAACCACTTTATCATTACAACTAAAATTTATGTGCTTATACTTTTTTATAAGAGGTACAGTTTTCTTACAAAAGGTTTTTTTTGGTAAATTAAAAAGGGGTATACACAAACAATAAAGTTAAAAAAATTAATAATATCAATGAAAGCATCGAGATTTGTGCAAAAAGCTTAAAAATGATCATATGAAGTTACTGAATGCAACGTAACATTAGCTATTTGTAAGTTATAATCATGTTTGCCTAATTGAACTTTAGTTCGAGAATATACTACAAGTATTAAGTAACATTGCAACGTAACATTAGATATTTGTAATTCATATTCATATTTGCCTAAATGTACTTTATTTCGAAAATATTCTACAAGTATATTATGTCTGTGTACAACGATATATCATTGAAATATTTATTAAAAATTGAGTTTATTATTTTTTATAGTATTTAGAAAAAAATCATAAATATTGACTTAGCTATACATTTGAAATTAGTATTTAGTTAAAATTGATTTTTTACAATTAATAATTATTATTAACAACATAAATTTCATCAAATATTTGTGCAAGTTCAAAAACTAACGATAAGAATTTAAAAATTTAAGAATAGATTACTTTTTATATTTAAAACTAAACTATTTTTAATTAAAGTAATATTTTATAGTAGTTCTGATTTGCTTTCTAGAAATCAATAAGAATAAGTATTTGGAATATAAATATCTTATTACAAGATTATTTAAAAAAATATTTACTCACCTTTTTCTGAAAGTACCACTGATGAAATACAGTGCTACTGGATTGACACAACTATTAATGAAACTGAGGCAAAATCCTATTATGCGGAAGGCATGCCAAAATTCATCGAATACGTCTCGGGATGCAGGATAAAAGTGGAACCATAACATAAATACATGATATGGAAGAAAACAGACGAAGAAGATAACCACGAATGAAATGACCATTTTGCCCACCTAAATCAATAATAATTTTTATTTTATTGACTAATATGGTTGATAGAAAAATATAAAATAAATGTTTTTGAATAAAAATCTAATGCATTTATTGTTATTTTGTGCATGAAATTTAGTTTAAACCAGTAGAGGTGTCTAGACTTTGATCTCCTTACAATGAATTTCAAATAAACAAACGAAACTTGTTATAACTGTTTAAAAAGGTACTGTCATAGATATATATTCAAAAGTGTTTTTGGAAGAGTATAAGTAATTGATCAATAATGAGAAAAAATAGAAAACTAAAACAATTATATATTGTTGCTATACAGTCACATAAATGAACATAATATTATTTTATTAAATGGTCCAATTGTCTATATTGTATAAGAATATGGTATTCGTATACTGTATGTGACTGGCAAGCAATGTATCTCAGATCCGGATCCCGGATTTTTCTTAAACATTTATGTTTTTTGATACCAAAATATCAAGGAAGCCGGAATAATAGACTAACGCTTCAATAAACTAACGTTATAGACATTTTCAGCTATATTTTTGAAAATATTGATAAATGCTGTGTTTTTTACTTTGACTATTAAGTTTAGACAAGCCTCACATGCAATTGTAAGAAAGTATGTCGTATCATAAAAATACAACTATCATAACTTTCGAAGCAGTTCATATTTTTTAATTCTAAACTAAGCAATGAAATATTTGCGCTCTGTAATTCAATTTTATTTTTTTATTATTGTATGTAAGTTTTATCTATACTGAGTAGTTAATGAGTTAAAAATATTTTATTTTCTTTAACATTTCCTGCAAATACAGGTGAAGATGTTGATAACTTCAGTTTATCGAAACATTAGGATATAGTATTGTGGCTTCTTTTATATTTTGGCATCTAAAAACATATTTCAAATTTGGAAAAATTCGTAATTAAAATCTCACTAGAGATATTTAATACTTAAATTATAGATGAATGTTATCAATTTTTGACAAAATTTTGGATGTTACATATTTCACCAAGTTATAAATTTTCATACATTTAATAGTCTTATAAGGATAAGAAATTCTACGTATATTGTGAGAAAGAAAGAGGTTTTTTATAATTGAATAATAGGATCAGGACTAGTTATTTGTAAGGTAATATAGTGCGAGTTATATCTGTTGACAAACCTTTTTACGTGCTCGTATCTGTTCACAATGATGTGGTGCCCCCGGCTGCTCGCCTGGCATATTTCTAGTTGAGAGCTCGAGGTGACGAGCCATTCCCAGATAAAATCCTGATATTATAACAAGTGGGATAGCGTAGTAAGCAAGGAACTTGAAGAGAACCATGCCTTTCTCGTAGCTAGCCCCTTTAACATATAAATAAAATAAGCTATTCTTTAATCGTTGTGTAATTTGAATCTAGTAAACTAATCATAGCATATTATATATTTCCACAAAAACATAACAAAAAGTTCATAGAGACTAAAAAAAAAGAGAAAAAATCACTACTAATCATTTAAAGTTGTTAAAAAAATAACTAGATTTCTGAACATGCTATTGAAATTGTTACATTCCATTAAGAGTAAAAAGAAATTGTACCCTTTATTAATTATTTACATTTTTAATAATTAGATACCGATTATTATACAACAACAAATTATGCCTGTGCGACAAGCAGCACCGTAAATAGGGGAGACAGTCTTGTCCGTTCAGCGTCCTCTTCTTGTGACTGCGGTCGAGCAGTTGAAAGCCGTGTGTGCAACGATTTCACCCATAAGCACCAGGGTGGTGATAACAGCGAGATCTCTCCGGTTGATGGTGCCTAGTAATAGGAAATTCACCAGATTTCCCCCAAGAGAGTATGACTGGCAAATGCAGGATAGTGGTGGCGCCAGTCTCCAACTGTATAGCTTGTTGGATGTCAGCATTGTCGGCGTACTTCCTTATTTTTGCTGTTCTCGCTCTTTCGAGATCCGATTTCTCGCCGACAATCTGGACATCTATCACCAGCTCGAGTGTGCCCATCGTTGCCACGATGTCCGGTTTCCGTAGTCCCTCTTGCGTCCGGTAGTGAAGCTCCGCCTACACTTGGAATCCCTGACGTCTGAGATTACAACTCAGGTAGGACAGCACGGCATCGTGTCTGTCAATCCTGGCCTTATGGGCGCGGGGGAAGATCTGCAAGACATGGTTGTTGGTTTCTTGCGCCAGGCACCCCGCGCGCCAGAGTCTATCACCACGTCTCCCTCTGGTTGTTCGAGATCGGGTCGGCAGCGCTCCGATCCTCACTTTGTGGCAGTTAATATATCGCCACCCTTTGAGAAGCGAGGTCCCGTCAGCCACCCATTGGTGTTGGCCGTCGACTTGGTGGGAGAGCTTGAGCGCTGAGCCGTCGATGGATTGGTGCAAGATTGCGGCCCACCTCTTTTTAATGTCGTCCGAGCTGGTGTAGTTAGTTCCATTCTCGGTGAGCCGCAACGTGCACTGACCGATCTCTTTAGCCAGGTATGGGTCGGAGATGTTTTGCTCACTTCATCCGGGTATTAAGCCAAGTAGGCGGTTCTTGCGGTGGAGTGGGGCCAACTAGCGTAGGTAAGGAATTCATAGCCCGCCTTCCGATAGAGACGCGTGGATCGTACCAATATATCATTTGGCAAAGGCATCCACTGCCTTACAAAGGCACGCAGCATCTTGTCGGTGTTGCGGATGTCGCTGATGTTAACTCTCACCAAAGCCATGTGATAGTACATTTTGGGGAGTGCGCCGGACTTGAGTTCGAAGATCCGTTGTTGAGGTTTAAGTGGTGCCTTTGTTAAGCGTTCAAGAAGGGGACTAAGCTGGTTGGTTAGCCGGATCGGTCGAAGTCCTTCTGGACAGAACTCGATTCCTAGATATTTCCAGGAGTCTTCTCTGGAGAGCGCACGTAATGGCTGACCATTGATGGTGAATACGCGCTTGGCATCTACTACGGTCCTCCTGTGACCGCTATCACCGACGATCGATAACATGTGGTGTTCAAGAGAATTGTTTCGTTGAGTAGAAGCTGTAGTCCAACCGGCGAGTCGGCAAGTAGTACTAGATCCTCAGCACGAACAATCGTATTGTTATAAGTGGTGCCGCATTTTTGTGAGTGGAGCATGTGATTTATAATCAGATTGAATATTATAGGTGATAGAGGATCACCCTGCTTCACTCCTCTTGTTACTTTAATCGGCTCCGATGACTAGTCCGTGCCCGATAGCGTCGTGGTGCTGCTGGCGTAGAGATCCTTGAGGTAGCGGATTAGAAGAGGAGGAAGGTCAGCTGCTTCTGCTGCCTCCATGATGGCACTGTGTTTCACGTTGTCGAAGGTCTTCGTGAGATTTAGCGTTGCCACGTAGGTGGACTTGAACGTTTGATACCGACTGCGTAAGAGGGCGTCGAGGAGCACGGTGTTATCCCGCCCAGCCATCTATTTCAGCTCGAAAGGCTCTCTGCTGATCGTCCATCTCAATCGTGGCGTCTATTCTTTACGCTATAATCTTGTGGAGAACTCTAGCGAGGACGGAGGAGATGGAGATCAGTCTAAAGTCTTCTGGTAGAGTGGCTTGTGATTTCTTGGGGATAAAGATGGTCCTAGATGCTGCCTGATGTTTGGGCAGCCTTTCGCACCAGAGAATGAGATTGAAGATCCGAGTGATGATGTCAAGAGGGATGGCTCGGAACTGGCGAACTGTCAGACCATCAGGCCCTGGTGAGACGGCCAGAAAAGGTCGTGCTGCTCGGATACCCTTCGGTTTGATTGGCCTCGCAATGGAGTCGTTACGGCTTTGGCGAGTGCCAGTGCCTTTGCGTAGCGGTATATTCTCTGCGCCTGGCCTTCCTTCGACTCACCTGGTATTCAACTGTCGGAGGTGGTCGATGGTGGTGCGATCAAGGTGGAAAGATGTCTCGCAGGTACAGAGATACTCGATTAAAGGTGTAGACCTTGATGGAGTTGGTAGCATCGCATATAACGCCCTGGAGGCGCTCTGCTTGGAAGCCGGTCTCCTTGTCCCGGCGTCGGCCCCGATTCGTGTCTTAATGATAGTGATGGTGGGGCTCCGCCTCCTGGAAGGTCCCGGTTGGAGAATTGTTGGACCAGGTTCTTGTATACCGGGGAACGTCGATGCTGGCTGATGGCTGCCGTGGATCAATGAGGGAACGCCTTCTGCAAAGCCTGGTTGATTGAGCGGATTCGTTGGGTGGTCAGCTCGGCCTCCCGATGAGCGAGAAGGGAGGATCGTCGACCGTCCAACCAAATGTCCGCCTCTCTGCAATGGTTCGTTGATCGTTCCAAGCCGGGCGGGCACGTCGATGGTGTTGCCCTCTGCCGATGGTCGTTTATAAGCTTCTTCCGCGCCCCGGAAATTCGCCGTGGAAGATGATGCTGTCCGAAGAAGGCTGAATATTGGGAGAGTTCGCTGGGGCAGAACGGCCTGTGGGTTGTCTGCTGTTGTCATCCGAGCCTAGGTTTGAAGGAGTAAGGCCAGGTTAAGACGGCCAGAGAGGTTAGCAGCTCACATCACCGAGCCTCCAATTCATGCCAAGCATGGGCGAGCGCCCTCACTGGAGAAGAGAAGTCAGAGCATCCCTAACCTCACTCGCTTTTCCCTCCATTCCCGCAATTTTAGAGAGCCCCGAAAATTCGAAAATCACTACCTAAAAGTGCGTGGATTGAAATTCTTATTCCCAGACCTCTCCTCAGTAGAGAAAAATTCAGAAAAAAACTTCGGCCAGGATTCGAACCCACGACCTTAGAGTCATGAGGCAAATCCTGTACCACTGCCGAAGCTGCCCTTGAATTAAATTGTAGAATAACTAGTTTGGCTTGTTTTAACAAAAATATGTGCTTGATTACTGAACATGGAGTGTTTGTAACTATAAAAGTAATTTGAAGCAAAGTTCATGTTATTGTATCTGATACTATTTTTGGTATGCACACACATGAACTATCGAATACTTTATTCGAGCGTCCATAAGTAAAAGTGTTACATGGATTGGTGGAATTTAGAAGTACTTAAAGTTATACACAATGTAAACACACTGATTTGTGTGACACGATAAATTAAATACAGCTGGAGGCGCAATTTGTCTTATACCAAGTGCGATTACTTCTGAAAGGCAAGATTACTGCACCTGTTCAACAAAGAAAACTCTTACCGTTTAAAATAGTTATTGTGCTTATTGCATTTTTCGAAAATTTCAGTTCACATCTGATCTCCCACCGAAACGGTAGTCCTCCCCTAGGACTGCTATCTTTTCGTAGTTTAGGTAAGACGGGTGAAAGGACTTATATAATATCGTTAACACCCTGGAAACTGTCCAAAGGCAGCCGGCCTTTGGTTACTCGAGGTGCTAAGTAGTCTCTAACAGTGTCTCAGGAACACCAGATGACCTTTTTAAATATTTAGCCTTAAGCATATCAGGCGTGATCGTCTTGTAAAAGAGGACTCTCGGGAACTCCCACGCCTAGACAATGTAAATGAGGACGCGAGCGCGAATAAAAATTCGATTGATTCTGGTCAAAACTCTGGATTCGACGACTGCTTTCTCAAGAGGAGGGCCGTCATCGTGGTAACGCTAGAAGACTTCACAAGAGCATAGCTAGAAGAAATTATCTTCCGCATAGAACCTTGAGAAGGGGCCAAGCTAAGCGTCGTGGAGTTGAGAGCGCTTAGAAAACTGTTCAGGGACTCTCTCCGGAATTCTGGCCTTGGACAAGAACTGAAGGTTCTGGGAGTAGCTTGGCTGGAACCGATGTAGATTCTAATTCGTGGAAGTAAATTTTACGGGTTTTTATTAGAACGTTGAGTGCCAAACTAGATCTACACTAAAAGAATTAGGTGGGTCTCCGACAACTTCATAAGATGATCATTGGACATCTTGCAAAACTTCTTAGGGTTAACATTGTTTTAGTATCTACTCACTAGTGGACAGATATTATTTATACGACAGGAGATTCAAGGAAGACTGCAGTTAACGATTAGTCGTACAGAGAAACCGCTGGAGAAAAGGAAAATAATGGTGGATTTTGGACGTACAAGGGTGCATGAATCGCATCTTCATAAACATCGTTGATAAGAAAGTAAGGAAGTAAGAGTAGTAGTTAGCAAGAGCTATACGCAGAGCGGAGTATTTTCCTGCGCCATCTGTTGCTTAGCAGCCAGTCGGTTCCGATAAGTACTGAATGTCGGAGGATGCTATGTTCAGGTCTACGTATACCACTCTCTCATTTTCATTAACAAAAGTGCATAGAGACTTGCTCTTAAAAGGGTAGAGTGCTGGTACGAAACAATATGACTTTTTTAAAATCCAGAGATGTCCGACCTAGTCGTTTGCACCCAGAAATACAGAACAAATGCATGTGACATCTTAGTTTCAAGATTATATTATGCTTACAAAGGATACCTAGACTAACGTACACTGCCTTGATCTAATGTCATAGAAGCTGATTAGAGTCAGGCGGTTAGTAAAAGAGTTACAAGGAATCACAGTGAAGAGGCCACGAACGTGATGTCTATAGGCCCATAAGAACACTAGACGTTATGATAAACGTAGATCTCTTTCATTTCACGATTATCAAAACTGCAGTTATAGTAACTCACACATAGGTTTAGAACTTAGGGCAAGTAGAGACACGGCATACTCCATTTTTCGATGGACTGAATTTCTTTTACTAATCTTGCCCATATCATTGGATGATGACCATCGAGGCATGAATGGACGACGAAAAGGAATTATTAGACACTTTTCCAACTTAGGGAGGTTCGACCGTCCTATTAGGCACTTAACACTCTTACACAGATCTGTATAGCTTAGTATACCCAGATGGGAGAGGTATCTGTTCTTGCCGTTGTATCGTAGGCTTTAAGGACTGTATATTGGAGAGCGATTAACTTGTATCAGCGAACTCTTTCAAGCCAGGACCCTACAATAGCACCCTACAAAAAGTCGCATATGTCCGTAGTGCCGCCGTCATCCGCTCTTATAGAGCAGCATTCGAATAATTAAGCCATCCGTCAAAGCCTTACCACTGCCACATCGAGTTCACTCTCATACCGAGTATAAGCAGATCGTTCAAACTGGCATTTGAACGTGGAGATTGAGCTTTTGCTCGATTGCTCAGCACTTTATCTCGGCCCGATGTACCACTGAGTGCATACTGTACTAATCCTGCGCTTAGACAGCCCCGGAATGTCTTCCCAATTCGAGAGCTAGGTCAGAACATCAACTCGAACTAAATCAGATACATATACAGAGAGATAAACAATGGGTGTTTGCACCCCCCCCCCCCCCCGCCCAGAAAATAACAATAGTCTGATTAGCCCTTTCAGTCTTCCATTCACTACCGAAGTCAAATTAATCTCTCTTGATACCGAAGATGTCAACCGAACATCCGACCGCCGATTCGCTTGCAAAGTCTTGTAATTCTTCTATTGCCTCGACTTCAACTCCGGCGTTCTGTTGCGCCGCGTAGGAATCCTGAACTTTCTGCTCTTGTAACGTAATAAAGTATTACAGTATAATAAGCAGAAAATAGACGTATAGTAAATATTTAACTTTCTAAACTGCTATTTTATTGAAATGTAATTTGTTTATAAAAATCAAATACCCCAAATTTTAGCAGTGCTAACAATCTAAAATAGATTCATAAAAATTAGCATATGAGGTAATTCCTTCTAGTGTCGGATTACCAGATAATGTCTTTTCAATTTGGGTTAAGTTCCGAAATAACGCCTTCTTCAGCTGGACTTCTATGTAACATTTTTTTCAGCCGAATTCTGATAACGAGATAAGAACTTTTTTAACCACATTACCGAATGACACATTCTTCAGTTGGTGACAAATTAATCTCTATAAATTATTTAGCTATAATTATAAGTGATATTCATTTTAATAATTTTGTGCAAATTTTTTTTAGCTTTATTTACACTACTTTCTACTAAAAAATGGTTAATTTGAATGGACTATACTTCAGTTGTTTGGATTAGAGTAAAAAAGAAGTTTAATCAGTACAGAATATCTAAATATAAAATTTTAATTTTCTGTTTATATTTAAAAAATTGTTATTTTCTGGTCTAAAATAGATTCAATTTCTATCAGAGCATTGAAAAAGAAAATAAGTTTTCAAGTGTTTTTTTTTACACTTTCCAAAATTATTTATAATTTTCGATTACTTTTTGATTATGTTAACAGTAAAGATGTCCAGACTGTTTTGAAGTAGAACAGTTCGATCGGGTATCAAAAATGGTCCGATCAAAAATACTAATATATAACATCATACGAGAGACTATGAACTAACGAACATTGATAAAATTTTTCTCTTTTAATACGGGAAACCCTTCGCACTAAAAACAAAAATCAATAGGCACAGTTATAACTCTATCGTAGATTATTAAAAACGAATGATAAAAAAATAAAAATATATATGTTACATATTTCCATTAAAAATATTTGAATGTAATTTGATGTGGAAAAGACAACTTTACGAAATATCGACCACTCATGTATAACATTGAAACGTAAAAACAGATTTATGAAAAGATTCTTTTTATTCAAAAATAAAATAAATTAACAAATATTCAGGCAATTAAGTAACTACCAAATAATATAGAAAAAGATGAAGTATACGAACTACAATCATTAAAAGTTAATTGAACTGCATTTAATAGAACCATTTAACGATCTCAAATGCAGGCACGCATGGATGGGATCAATATCTAATTTAAAAAGGAGCCAAATAGTTGCGTTTGGTTATTACTCGGTTACATGCAAAAAAGCGTTACGGAGTAGCCAATTTATTAAACATTTATGCATCTAATCAAGCATGTTTTACGTTAACAAAAGCGCTCTCTTTTGAATTTCGACAATGCTTCGAATTATAAGTGGCATTTTCAATAAAGCGCGTGCAAGCTTATCTGACGCGCGTGGAACGAAAAGGAAAAGCAATCGTGCACGAAGTAGGACGGAATAAATTGAGGGACAACGACGAAGAAAGCAGGACAAAGCAGAGGCGAGGAAGGATCAGACGCAATGGAAAGGGTCAGAGGATCGTGTTTGAATGTGAGACATAAGTAGGGTTCTAGTGATGCGCTAATACATAAACATATATATGAGTCATTACCAAATTCTTTAGGAAACGGGCTGCAGATCTGAATGCTGTGGTTGCCCTTGAGCGGCTCCGTCGGCACGTTGGAGAAGAGGATTGCTGGCAAAGCCAGCAGGCTCGCCAGCACCCAGATGAGAGTGACTGTGAGGATCGTGAGGGGCTTGGCCGACAGTCCGGCTATATGGCGCCTGATAGGATTCACTATCGCATAGTACCTGAAATCTCATTCTAACTATTTTTTGTCGCCCTATTCGTCGGGTAGACGCTTTGGTGTAGCGCCTAATACGAGCTCGGGGATGAATACGCGTCTCTGTATTATAGTACTTCTTTTATTTTACTCGCTTCTATTTTATAAAAATTTTCGTTCTTTATGGATTATGTACAAAACTTATTGTTTCAACTTTGTGCTATAATAAAGAGAGAAGAAACGTTCTATAGGTTTCTATGGATTCTGAGGTCGTAAAAATAATAAAAATTAGATTTTTAGAAACGCGTGGTTAAATGTTAACTTACTTTCCTAGTATAATAAAAAAGTGAAGTTAAATTATTATTATGCTACAAAAATTATCCATTTCTATGTAGTAGAGTCAAAATGGTTATATGCAGAGATAGATTTATTAATGGTTTTAGAGATGTGCATTCAAAATACAAACATTTTTAGCACGTAATTAATAAAATAACGTACAATATATTAGTGTTTTGATACAACTGTTTCTAATATGATACTATTAGTTAATTCGTGTAAGTTACCTAAGGAAATGTAACAATTTTAATATAAAATTAATTTGGACAAATTTTACATACATATGGCTTACCGGCACAACAAGATGAGTTCACTTTACGAGTATACGAGAAGAACGAGATTTAATGTTCAAACTTAAATGTAAGATCAGGAAACGCGCTGAGTTGCGATACTAATCAATCAACATATATATTCAAAACGCATATTTACTGGTTACACTGGTAACTGTGAACTTATTTTATAGTGCTGTTCGCGTTCATTTTGGAGCGTATTCTTCAATTATAAAACGGGTCAGTAAATTACAAAATTAGTAATTGCGCAATAAATTCTTATAACTTATTCAAAAAATTTCTATTTTTGTGACATTTCTATTATTTATAATTTGAAAGTGTATAGGAATTTTTTAAATAAGCAAATAAATATACATTTATCATCATGTTTACATTTAATTGGAGTAGGTAAAATAAATTATAACTAGGTACGTTGAACGATAAAAATGATGGATTTATCCGATTATGTCGGACACCAAATTCGACTAATGGACTTATCTGATTTCACTTCGGATGTATTGTAGCTCTATGGCAATATTTTTGATACTACTAAAAGTATTAAATAAAACACACCTATTTGAAGACACCAAATCCGAGGTTATTTCAATTTTCAAAATAAGTGGACTTATCCGGTTATGCATGTAAGCCACAGGTATAAATTATAATGATCTAACGTTTCGATTTTATTAAAAAGAAAATGGGGAAAACTTAAATATGTTTTACAGTACTGAGTTTGAACTTCTTTAGTAACGTCTTGCTTAACTATTTGATTTCTAAACAGTCAAGTGTTACATTAAATCCAAAAAGTGACTAAAAAATCATAATTTTTCTGTTTAAAAACAATGGAAACAATTGTCATGTTGAATAGTTTCTCGCCCAAACTTAGAAACTTTTACACGTAATTTACAGATTCTTTATTGCAAACAAATCATTATTACAAATTATTCTACAACAAAAAAGATATAACTTTTATTTTTCTACTTTACAACATCTTCTAGATTGTTCCTCGCATTAAAATTCTTCCATTGGGTTAAATACAGGACATGCATAATTTTATAACCGATTCTTATCAGAATTTTCTTTAATAACAAAAATATTCATATCAAGTACAAATTCTAGACGATTATTATTATCTTAATAAATGAAAATCAAAAGCGAAGATGCTACATTGTATTTCAATCTCATCTCATGACGCGAGCCGCCTAGAAAGAAAAAGTAACCTACACAAAAAGCTTTGCCATACGAAATCATTTAAACTTGCGTTGCGAAAATCATATGATTTTTAACAGATCGGTTACAGAAAATAGAATTTAAGATTAAAATTAAGTGTATTAAAATATGTAAAAGATATCATGTTATTCCTAAAATACATTTTCTTAAAAATATAAATATTAATCGCAACAATTTTTATTTCGTTATTTTCTATGTAAAAAACGAATGCACATTATCTTTGTAATTATCTAAATAAATAAATCATTGCTCCATATATTAAACTAGAAAATTAAAAAACTTATGAATATAGACACTTTATTATCTGGTGAAGGCTATACGTATATAATCGATCTTACCCCATTATATTGGTACGTGATATGCACGTCATATGAAAATTGAAAGCCATAAAAAATTGAATTTAAGATGCTGTGCATTTAAATGAGTGTTTTCTTACTTTTTAGTAATGTTAGAATAATATATAAACTACCATATCGATGCCTCCTACGAAGAAAATTCCCTAGCATTTTGGCGATGAAGAATATCTCTTCTAAATTTTGTAACGAAAAAGATCTCCTAATAGATTTTTCCGACGAAAATAATCTCCGACAACCATTTTGCGGCGAGTATTTTTGCTTTCTCAAAGAGAAAGCTTTGAAAATGGTGAAAATTTCTAATAAAAAATTTTTGATAATTATGGATATTTTTGAAGTTCCTGAGTCAGAATAAGAGCTTTTTAAGAAATGTACGTACGTACGTACATACGTATATATATATGTATGGATGTAAGGTGTATATATATATATATATATATCTCTGTAAAGTTTGTATTTAACGATTTTAACATTATTTTTAAGTTGAGATTACCGAAATTTCTATGTAAGACCAGCGCATTGTAAACATTTATGAGAAGAGGCGCAGTATTAGGTCTTTGGTGGAAACTACGCCGAATTGATTTTGGGGAAATATAAAATATTAATTTTAAATTTTAGATCGAAATCTAAAATGTCTTTGATAAAAACGGACAGATGTATAACGATTAACGAAAAAAAACGGTAGTACATCAGTTAGATAGCAAGCATCGCTTTGCGGCACCGTCTGCTTTATTAAAAAGTGCTGGAAGGGTTACTTTTCGGTGCAGAATTGGCGTAGGGGATATTCTTCGTCACAGAAATGCAAACAGGGGATTTTCTTCGTACGAGGCGTCGATATATTGAAAAACATTTTTTCCCATTTTTTACAGATAATTAAATAAATACAAAATTATTAAAAACAGATTTTTGAAAAATGTTCACCTTTCAATTTTGAGTAACAACTGAACAAGTTTTTCAATTTAGCATATCGTCTACTTAGTGGAAATAAGTATATCTGTAATATTCATTGGAAAAGCGGATAACTTGAATTGACAATTTCTTAGCGTCATTTATTATTTCATGATAATTTTTTCCCAACTAATTTTGTCTAACATAAATAACCGTGTAAGATTATGAAGCGTAGAAACCTGCCTTACCAACACCAAATTTTATTTTTTATTCAGTTTAATAAAATATATTTAGAAAAAAGCGCTTTAGGCAATATTTAATTAAATATTGAATCATTTCATCCATCGAAGCTGTGTAGAAATGTGTTTCAAATTAGTTGTGAAATGGATGATAACTTTAGAATGAATTTCAAATACGTTTCTACAAAATTCTGGTGTATAAAATGGATAATTGGATATTGTTTATACTATTACGGAATGTAAAAAGCATTTTTAGCAGATATTTTGTTCTAATATTACATACTAAGTTACTAATAAATTAATACTAAGTTTTTGCAAAAATAACTTGATATGACTACAAACTTTAATTGGGCGTAATAACATTAAAAAATATAGAAAAGCGTTCTCTTGATTTTTTATGATTTGACGTATTGTTTTCACAATCTGTTTGAATCTGTGGTATGAGAAACAGCGGTTTTCAATTAAAAAGCGAGCGAAAGAAAGGTGCCCGTGAAATGTTTGGTTTCTTAGCACGCAGTCGCGTTGCCCCGTTTCTTAGTGCTTGCCGGAATTGTCTTATTGCATCATTCAGCTGACGATATCTTTCCCAATTGACCCTCTGAGCATTGTATTTATATTTGTGTACATGTTCCAGAATTAATACAGTTTTTAAATGTTACTACTATCATACGGTAAATATAACATAACAAAATATCTATATATAAAAATTATTTTCTTACATATTTTACCTACGTCATAAAAGTTTGCTTTCATCAATTATCATTAAAAACTTAGAATTGACAGATATTTGAGTAAATTTGAACGATTATTGGTTCCAATATATTTTTCAAGCTTAACCTCGATTAAAACAAATACGTTATTGTCCACACTTTTAGAGATTACAAATATTCTTTTGTATAAACCGATCTTTTCGGTCGATAAGTGCTGGGCTCGTAATAGATCATGATTTCCCACTACAAGCTAGATTTTTCACAGCTTCTGATGAATGCTGAAACGTGTATGAATGTATACAACAATAAAGTAAAAGTAAATCAATCCTATTTCCATTTAGATGATATGAATTGCATCCCGTAGGGGAGAGCGGGGCTGGTTGGCCGACTTCTTGCATTTTATTATTTTTCCAAATAACTACGAATTCAATCGATAAAGTCAAAGTATTATCTCAAGGTACTCCATCCATAGAACATCCATGAATTTTTTCATAAAGATCAAGCGTCATCTAAAAAAATTATCTTACACGTATTTTTTTCTCTGGGCCTGGGGCAAGTTGGCCGACAATGAATTTTTACCAAATCATAAAAAATAAACCTTTTCTTATTTTTAATTTGCTTTTGACGTAAAAAATACAGTATGTTGTAGAAATCTTCTGAAAAAATTATAAACGAAAACAAATAAATTGGAAACACAAAAACGCAAAAAAGTCGGTCGCGCTAATTCAGAAGAATATACAACAGCGAAAATTATAAACAAGAGAAAAATTAAATAAGCAACATGAATAGATAAATAAATAAATATGAAAAAATAAATCATTCGCAGTCACAACAAATAAAAATGATTCATACGCCCAATTTTTGCATGTTATACATTGCAACCATTCTTCATGAGGAGTTTCACTGTATGGTTCTACATAAACTAGGCTGAACCATTCGTTGTTAATCAAAATTTCTTCGTTTTGTTCAGTGATTTTAGAGCAGTACCTTGAGAGACTGCGCACAGGAATTTGAAATCCTTGTGAAGTTTGATTGATTTTGTTACGCTCCAATTTGATCGAACCTTTGATAAAGGCGCTCTATCGGTTTATCTTTTGTAATTACGCACCATTTTGATCTGTGATTTATTTGTCAAAACTCTAATTTTCCGATCAGCCAACTAGCGCCGGAAAAAGTTGGTCAATATACCCCGATGGTAAAAAGTTAATTTACAATAAGATATTATACATTTTCTAACCGACTAACTACTATAAAGTTAAAAAAAAGTCAAGAAAAATTCAAACTTATGTCTTTCCACGATGAACTGTACGATCCAACAGAAACTCAAGACAAACATTTTGTTATTCTACGTCACTTATATTAATCACAGCAAGATCTATATTGTTTTACTAACGAGATATTAGCCATCGGTCAACCAACCCCGAATGCCAACTAGCCCCGGTTTCCCCTACATATTTTATTTAATGTATTTTAACAATATTATTTGGTCATGTTTTAAAAGACATAGATTCTTAATAACTTTGAAAAAACATTTTGCACTGCAAACCAATAGAGTAGATGTCGATATTTCTGAGGGCGTGGGTATTACTGTGTTGACGTTAACACCATTTTGTTAATGCAGTAATGGCAGTAACATCGACAACTGTACATTGCTTACATGGAGACGAACTTTATTGCTTCAAAAATAGATTGGATATAAAACACTGCAGTGATATCCACATCTATTCACTGCATTCTATAACAGCCATGAGCGCTGAGATTTACAAAAATCCATCATCGTAGATTAATCGGTAGCTCGAATCATACTGAAACAAATTTCTTCTCCATTACAATGATTGATTCTGGTGAAGGTTAGAAGTGAGCACGTAATTTGTTGTATACCTGTGCATATTCCTCCACAATAAAATTGCTTTAAACATTCTAGTATTTTATATATACACTCTCACATATTCTAATTTTGCATGTGTAACTTATTAACTCGTGAGTTAATTTTGAGGAAAGTATTTAGAAAAGAGATACAAAAAAATAAGTACTTTTATATGTAATGAAAAAAGTTTATATTTAAATTATAGTATGCACTGCATTTAAGAAAATAAAAGTGCTTTGAGAAAAGAGAAATTGGCTTTTCCGAAAAGAGTATCTATGTAAAAAATCTTTTCAAATCCAAGAAGCACCTTCACGGTAACAGTAGAAACTCCATTTGTTTTACAGCTGTTTCAATGCTTAAGAATGTAAATATGCTATTTCCATTGTAACAAAGAGATTTCACTTTTCTTTAATACCGCTTTTATGTCTTTGTACAAATGTGCATGTGCGCATCTGTATGTGTTAGTGTGCGTGTGTGTGTGTGTGTGTGTCCGTATACGCTGATATCTCATGATTTACTACACCGATTTGAAACAGATAGAGCTCATTTTTCGTAGTCTTGCCTATATCATTGGGACAATATTCTTTTTTTTTGTTTAAGTCGATTATTTTTTGATCATCATAATTTTTCAATTTTCAAAATTTTATTTTTTGATTTGTCGTTATTCGTACAACTTTCTAAAATTATTTCTGAAAACGCAATTTATTGTACTTTTTTCGTGTAGACACGTATTTGCATTTTTTCACTCATTCTAAAACAGGACATTCAGAAAAGCTATTCACTTTTCTAAGTTTTCATTTTCATTTTATATTTTAATAATTTCTCGTAAGCGTGGATCCTGAACTTGTTGTAATTTAATATTTTTCAAATTTATTTTTAATAAATCGTCGTGTTTATTTAATAACATGATACCTTTCACAGTTACTTAATTTTTTCCTTTCACTCCAAAGGACAATATTAATATAAGTTCGCTATTGAAATTTTTTTTTTGTGTTTAATTAATTTGAGTCGCGGCGAAAATGATCGGCAACCATGTTTTATTATTCGTGCAAAAAACCTGCTGTAAAAGATTACTCCAACGCAGTACGCGACTATAATTTTTTTTTTTATAAATTATTGAAGTTATAAATATAACACCTTTATTATTTGTAATTACTATTGTAAATTCTATATCAATTTAATGATCTAAGTTTATAGGTGTTGTGTTGTATAAGTTCTTAGTACGGATATTAATCGAGGATAATTATCATTCTTGTATATTTGATATAAAAATTCTACTATGTCAGAGCTAGATGTCTGTACAAAAGAAAACCCTGTTAGATAATATGTGTCGCAGGCGAACTACATTGATAAGGTTCTTTTTAAAGTTTACCAATGCTTATGAGCTATGCTTATTTTTAACCTCAACTCCAGGTTCCATCTTTTTTTAATGATTTGCACAACAGTTGATTACATAGCACATTTTAATTAAATCTTCTTTAGAAACAATATACGTAAAAAATTTGATGCAGTTGAGTTTTAGTTCGTCAAAGTTATAAATAATTTCAAATCATTTTATTTTTCAAGATTATTGCTTTGTTCTTTAGAGAATATTATAAATTCTAAAACTGCTATAATCGTTACATCAAGATTCGCATTTCTCAAAACCTATAAAGTAAAATAAAATTCTGTAGAATTGAAAACTGTTCTCTTAAGGTGATGTGAAATATCGACATAATTTTAGAATGTCTATATATCTTTTGTGAACACTAAAAAAATGAGTACGGTGTCTACATAAATAAAGCACCTGACAGACGTTTTTTTTTTTCAAAAATCTACTCAGAACGTATTTAATTAAATAAAAACCACAATATTGGTAAGTAGGATTCTGTATTTTCAAATTTTGATCTATTTAGTTTTGAATCGCGCGCATGTCATGGAAATGTCGATAGAATCTTACAAGAATATTCCCTGGTGGAAATCCAAAACATTTTTTACCCAATAACTGACTATTTATTTCAGACTTGGCCATAAAATAGGCACTTTTCTTGTCTAGTTATTAGCTCCCGGTGAAATGCTTTTTTCCACATTATTCGAACATTAAATAGGTAAAAAAATGGAGTG
>JAWWEQ010029135.1:0-23742 GCA_035583055.1 Torymus tubicola
CAATTGACTAGTACAATATCGCGCCCTATTTTCTTTCTTCCGATCTTACATATAAGTTTGAACATTAAAACCCGTTTCTCTCGGAAACTTGAAAGGTGGACTTATGTCGTTATGCCTCGGAGCCACAGATATTATACATCTTGAAGATGTCATAAGACAAGTTCATATGTACTAGTTCCGTCTAGCTTTCATTAATATATGCGTCATCGTCAGATAACAGACAGGTGTCGTTTACGCAGAACCGATATACTACGACTCAAGGACGATAGCGTGTAAAGCTGTTAAGGTTTTATGCAGCATGTGACTTTCACTTTTGTTCTTCTCTATAAATACGCGGTACGCACATTTACGTTTTTTTTCTTATGACGTCAACCATTCTTTATTATGCTCCGACGATTTTAAACACCCGGTGTAATCGTTGGACAATTAAATTTTCTCATTTCTTATTTTGCGTGGTTTCACGCAGTATAAATATCTGAAAACTGACTTTATATTAAATTTCTCAGCTGGCATTGAATTTATTAATAGTGACATGATAAAATTTATAATATATTGCATTATATAGGGTTTAATGAATTCAATAGACGCAATCACTTCGCGTTATTACGTTATAATTCTTACGGCTGATGTATATAATCCTCTTTTATGTTTAACATATAAATAATCAGCAACAATAATTTGCAGAGCGAAATAATCTTTCATATGGAATTTTGGTTTGTACATGAATATCGATAAGTCGGCTTTATAAAACAATTTGTGCTTTAATGAGTTATCATTTATTTGCATTTTATTTTAATTAAGGAAGAATTGTTCCTTGCGAGCACACGTGTCTGTGCTATTGTGAGAATTTCTACTAAAGTACGTTCGTACCAATCTGCCTTTATTACTAAATACTGTTCATACATCCTTCATTCATACGAAATTAATTATTTTCAATTATTTGTTCAACGTATATTTACCATTAAATTGCAATATTCAGTATTGACGTTTTCACCTTTATTTATAAAATGAATTTCCAAGCTCATGATCAAAGCGACTACATCCACGGCTTCAAAACGGGTCAAATTATTTTTAATAGCATATCTTCCGAATGCGTTTTTCTTTTTTTTTTCTTATATCCAAAGTATACTGGATAAATCGCATACAATTGAAAACGTTTTTCTTTAACTTCTTCAAAAAGTTAAAATTTTTAAAGAACTCAAAAAATACATCGTAGGAATCAGCGGCTCCGACTTCATTAGCCACTATTACGTCTTTACGATGCACAACTTTAAACTCTTTTAACTTCTGAAGGAATAAGCATTTTTTAATTTTCAACAAAGTAAATTTAAGTTCTTTTTTTTAGTTTGATTTTTTTATTTAAACTTTCTGTAGGAATTTTCTAGATTAAACAGCTGAGGTTTGATAAAGAGAATTTCTTGTCTTTTTGTTAAAAAATTTCAACCTCTGAAAAAATAAGATAAAGGCGTTTTCAATTGTGGATAATTTTTGCAATATTCTTTGTAACATATGGAAGAAGAAAAACGTGCCCGAAAAGTGTGTTTTCAAAAGAAAATTTTTATCAGCTTTCAGGCCGCGACAGCTGTCAAATTTTTTTATATTTCCCCATATATGCTTGGAAAAATGTAATAAAAGCGAGGAATTCCATTTACAATTGAGCGCAATTATTTGTTTGTTTTAATAGCAAAATCCTGGATCTCGAAAATATTTGCTCTTCAGGCTAATTTTCAGCTCGCATCGTACCAACATTTCTCTCATTTAACGCCGCAACAAATATTTGCGTAAATTTTATGATATACACGTGCATACACAACAAAAAATAACTCCACATCAACGAATATATTAATCCTACAAAGAAAAATAAAAATCCATATTGATTTATGTTTCAGGTAAGCGAGCGAATCTGCGCCACGATGCCCATTCCCGCTAAAATCGAGGTATACTGTATTTTAATCTGCCAGTACTGCTTTATTTACCCTTTCCCTCTACCTTATGTAATATTAGTCTATAAATCCAAAAATTGGCACGCCTGTGCCAGAGTAATTTGCCGTGCGATAATGGAATTTTTCCATCTCACAACGTGGATCGTGGGACGAAGCTATCACAGCCGCGTCGATGTTGCAAGTGACGGTTTCAAGCGCGCGTTATTTAGCGCTAACTATTTTTCAGGCGTCGACGCGTCACTCGTCCATCGTATAAAAGCTCGTGAAATCGCGCAGTACTTGTCAGCGGCGGATGTGCGCGCACGCATTTTCTTTCCCCGGGGAGCCGTGCCATTATTGGATCGAATGAATTAATTAGAACGCATTGGGGTCGCGCGATTGTAGGCCCGGCTACAGCGGGAGTCGAGCCCGAGACGTCCCTACTCTCATTATCTTTGCCTTGTTCTAGGTCATTCGTAATTTAAACGCCTATCCCAATAATACGACTCTGCCTCTCTTTCTATATCTACGAGCTGCTACAACGTATGTCCAACGAGACTCGTGAGGCTCAACCTTGCCAGTGTTCTCTTGTTTGTGTGAGTTTCGTGTCATCTCTCTCTGTGTCGTTGTTCACAATTTACATTTCACCATGTAATTATATAGAAATAGTAATTATACCAGATTATACTTCGAAGTATCTCTCGTTGGCTTACAGTGCGTCCTTAGTTTACAACTCATTTTTTTCACGACTTAACTGACGAATGTGTTGGTTAACAATTATAGGTTCGTCACATTTATAAATGATTGCTCAAATAATTTTCGATATATGTTAAAGATTTTATCCGATTTATATATTCTTCAAACATTTTTGCAATCTTTTTTTGAATATGGGTTTAATTTAACGCCATGAATGTTTATATTGGAAAAAAGAAAAAAAATCATAAAATTCACTATATTTAATATTGTTACAAATGGGAGATCCCAGCTTTTACATATCATGAAGTTCTTGATGACGTAAATAAAAATTTAAGTCTTAATTTAGTAATTATTTGAAACTAATGATTTATCAGTATGGGAAAATCAGTTATAATGATAAATAATTTTTTGCAATCAAAATCCATGAAGTAATTAAAATCCATTTGTACATTGCAAACAGAATTCTAGAAAAAACAAATATGCTGTTTAGTAAGCTTATTATTCATATTTCGATTTTTAAAATTATTTATAATTATAAACGTATTTAATTCATAAATCCAGAATATTTTATTTTAAAAGTATGTAATAAGTTTATTCATAGAATCTTATATTTATTTAAATTTTTCGATATTTATAATTGCTATACTGATTTTACTGATATTTCTGCGAAATTCTTTTTTAATGAAAATTTGCAAAATACAATTGAATCATGTCAAATAAAAAAGCAAAAATTCAATTAAGTAATAAACTGCGACGAATACTATATATGTCGTATGAAAATTGTTTGTTATCTATGCTGCTAAATTATTTTAAAATAAAATCAACTACTTACATTGAAATCATGCAATGCATATTTGAACTTTTTGCTAACGATGGATGAATAAAAAAGAAGTACCAGCTGATAAAAGCAAGATTCAGACAAATCTAAAAGACGTACCGTACGCACAATAGAAATCGGAAATCATAATTGTTCGAGAGGTCGTTTAGCTTGGGCCGCGTATGTATACGCGTAAATGGCAAAGCTTACTCTCCTCCTGCACTCCTTTCGCTCCGTTGATACGCTCCGGACGCACGTTTCACCATTGATTCATGCTTTTAGGTGGTCGGTCGTTGAAACGCGTTAATTATGCAGCGGAACGTTCGCATGCGGAAATTGCAGAAAAACATATAATTTCAGTGCAATTCGACGAACGGGATGACGGAGGACTCCCGTTTGAAAGCGAACAGAACGTACCGTGCTCTTTGAAACCGCGCACGCATACACATGAGCTTTGATATGGATTTCGGCAAGCTTGTAGTTAGTTTTTCAAGTCCTCGTATACTCGAAATTAACCTTTGTTTGAAGATCATTTTTCTGCAATTTTTAAAGGATTAAATTACTGCTTCTATGTATTCAAATTTCCTACGTTGTAATGAAAGGCTAGTAATTTTCCTTGTCTTCTTCTCGCAGTACTGTGCTACTATACTGTATCGGCTAATTTAGCATCGAATTTTTTACAATATAAAAATTTTTAAGTAGATTTTTATGAGGCACAGAATCCATAATGTTTTTCAGATTTTTGATTTTCACTCGTTATGGCGATGTATTTTCGAAATCAAGGTACGTAAAACATTTATTGCCCAGCAAAATGCGACTTTACGGGGGTGCAATGCAATTTGGTACGACAGACCATACGATAGAGGAAGAGGAAACTTATTGTACGCTCGATAAATTCCTGGAAGTCGAGGTGCCATTATCTTGCTTCAGTCGTAAACGAATGCATTCTTGACCTTATTATTCTTTGACGAATACGCGTCATGTTTTGTAAATTTTTCATGACACCTTTATTTACTTTCCCTTGCGTCAAGTCCTAATTTATTAAATAATTTTACATCGAAGAACATCGATCGTATAACATTTTTCAGTTATTTTTAATTCCATATTCAAATTAATTTTACGTATATATAATAAATCAAAGGGACTGGTAGCGCACCAAAAGCAAGTTATTAATTTAATCGATTGGTATATTCATACGATATAACTCATACGTACATAATATATTTATACATAATGGTTGAATTACAATTCTACTATTTAAAGAATTATATAAAGAATTATTAAAAATATTGTTTAAGTATAAAATTTATATACAATTGATGTAATCCAGTTTTTTTAAACCCCAATGGAAGAAAAGAACATGTTAAATATAGTAATGTTTCATAAGGTATAGTTAACAATAGATTATTCACTGTATATAGTCGTATCAATTGAGGTCTTCGGAATAAAAAGTTCGATGAAAAGCTGTGAACTAGTTACAAGCCGTGATATAAAAGTAGCGTGTATATACCAGATTACAGAAAGCGACTGACGAAGGCTGAGTGATCGATTCTACAATTGCGTTTTTCGTCGTTCCCTCGACGCTCTTTTTTCGTCTGCAGTGGAACCTGTAAAAACGGCGGTGCTCAATTACCGTCTTATCGATCTTTTCCTGACAAATTGTCAGCTAATGACACCATCGAATTTGTTTTAATATACTAGTCGATAACCGTCCATTTCATTGTTATTTTCCTGAGTCGTTACTCATGCCTGCTCAAACAATAAACTATATTGTTATCTTTAAAATGTTCTTCTACTCATTATATTTGAAAGAACAAAAAGTCAGCCTGTCCGCGACAACCGAGATAAATTTGAATTACCGCTTTGTTGACTTTTCATACGCGTTCCAGTCCAGGCACTATTAAAATGAAAAATATCGAAACAAAGTGTATATAATAAACACACGTTTTGCTATCATGCAATGTACCCCACGTTAAAACTTTTCGTTTGCATGCAACACGGACTCGGCCGTAAACGCACGAACAGAGAAAAAAAACGATTTCCTCCCAAGCGCCTAGCCAGAAATAAACCTGCCACCTTAAATCCTTCACTAACAACGGGGACGCACGATCGTCCAATACAGCCACTAATTAATGGCGAAAAAATTCCGGTAGTATCGCATAAAAACGGCCACTTAAACTCAGTAGTACGACCCGCGTCTAACCGCACCCCCTTATTATTACGACTCCGTCGCGTGTCTCTGGTCGTATAAATTTTCGAAATTTCCGTACACTCTCGTTTTCCTGACGTAAACCATGCCGACACGCGCACGCCGACCAATTGACCTCCGGAATGGACGAGCCAGATTGTTTTTTTTTCTCTCTCTCTCTCTCTTTCTTCTTATCGGAAAGACGTATATAAGAAAAGTTGGATCGTGACATTCGTGAGCGCGAGCCCGTGCGTGCTGAGTAACAAAAGTACGCAGTGAGCACACGCGGCGGCTGTATATGTACGACTAGCGTTATGTTTTATGGGTGCGGGCAAAGCGGCCGTTTAAAGCGCGAGTCGCCAAGATTTTTATTTCCGTCGCCCTCGTGACTGGCCGAGCGACGATTTGGAGAACGACCTTTGTACGCGGCGGGGTGTGTGTATGTGGGAAGAGAGAGAGGGAGAGAGAGACACAGAGAGAGAGAGAGAGAGAGAGGGGGGAGTCGAACTGTCCGAGCGCTTTCCCCCCAGGTAGTATATAGAGCGAAGCTACAGGGCCGCTTTTATTCGCTTTTTCTCCACCCGTTCCTCATTCGTTCTCGCGTTCGTTCGCCCATATACTCTTTCTCTGTCTATTTCCCTTCACTTTTATCGCTGTTATATTAACTTGTAGCGTGCGCGAGCTTTCGGTGGCTTTTAATAAGCTTTAAATTAAGGGGAGATAGCGAGGGCTGTCACGTCGCACGCGCTTTTTATCAATGAGGTCGGGCGCAGCTTTTAATGAACATGGAGCAAAGTTGCTACTTGTTTTGTAAACAGCTTTATGAAGTTGGAACGTATTTGATCGCATACTCCAATTTTTATATTTACTCGGGCGGACTGCGGTAACTTTTATGACGTTGTCTCTGCGCAACGTATATTTATTCTTTACTTTTGAAATCAAGTTACAGTTTAATGTTACGTAAATATTTTGTAAAAGTAATATTTTAAAATAATTAATCAAATTACTTTTTTTACTAAGCGGAGAATTGTTCAGTACAGCTTCCGTAGAATTTCCAGTCATAACTTTTGATGCCTATACACGAAATACTATGTTTTAATGATGACAATAGATGTAAAAATACTAAAAACATATTAAAAATATTCATTGAAATTATTATAACATTTAATATAAAACCATACCTAAACATTAAAATTAAAATTTAATGAAAGCACTATGTGTAAATTTTTAATGATAATTATAATCAAATTTCAATTTATGTTTAGCTTAATATAATTTAAATTAAGTTAAAAAGGGTCGTTATTTTTATTGTTTCTTAATTTGCTATTTATAATGCATTGTCTTTTCTAAAAAATTAAAAAAATAAATTATATTCCTTTGTTTATTATTTTCATTTTAAGTTATTTACATAAATATTTCATTTTTAATTTAAAATAACGAAGATATAATACACTTATACAATAATATCTATAGTATACCTGCTTACAGCGATTCGTTATAAAATATCAGAAATAGAAAGATTGGGTTCTCCATATTAAACGTTGGTCTGTACTACACTGTAAGAAAACTTCCATATATATAGATATACAATGTGTACATTTGGAAACTCAAAATGTAAACACAGTATATCTATATATATGGAAGTTTTCTAACAGTGTATGTAACAGATGAACTCTATATACGTCATCTTACTATTTTATGATTCTAAGAAAAAGTACCTTCTGTAAGTAACGAGGAGCGCAATCGAAATATTTCGTCCTGTGAGTATCATATTTTTGAAAGAATTTTCATCCATCAGTTTGGCAACGGTATCTGTATCGAAATATCAATAAACCAGTCAAAATTCGATGCGAGATTCCCAGCAAGATCGAAAAATACCTAGAAAAACTTCTATACATCACATCCGCGTGGTCTCCATTTCATCATCTTGAAAGTTTGTGAAATATAAAATTTTTCTGTCAATAGATTCACGCCAGAAGTTAAAATTTGAGCTTTTGTTAACCCCTCGCCAGCTAAGAACGAGCTTCCGAACTTGAAGCGCCATCCCGTGCACGCGGACTTCTTCACGGTGATTTAAACAAAAGTGGAAACTCGTATACGAAAGTTCAATAAAAAGCTCGCTCGCGCACCCAAGCGAAATAGAAACTGGCCTACACCCTTTCTATCCTTAATTCAACAATTTTTTCCCCTACAATGCGCTCATAAAACTTTATCTCACTTTTCACGAAGTGAATTTTTTTGCCCCTCCGCGCATTCCCACGCACTTCCTCTTTTCCCTCCCGCACCTTATTTATTTCTCTCGATCTCTCTGCCCTCCCCTCTCAATTTCCTGCCATCCGTCCCCACCGAACTTTTTGCGGTCTACCCGCGGCACGCGCGCACGTGATCCTCGCCCGGCGAAATCATAATTTAGCTGTCGACGGTGTAACGTGTCTCACTATACCCATACACACGTACATTTAGCGGCTGGTTACCGAACCCCTGACTCTATCCTTGCCTCGTTGCTGTACACACACGCACGCACATGCACGTATATATATAGTACATACACACGTGGCGTGACGTTATTATCCGTGAAAAATCGCCGGTCTCGCGTTTTTTTTCGACGGCCTCACATGCGCGCGCGCGCGAGATCGATCCGTTGATCCGTCTCCCTTGGCTACACGAGGCGCGCGCGCGCGCGCTGCCGCCGATTCCGGAAATTTTTGTGGCTGTCCCGCGTCGAGCTACGATAGATTTCTCCAGTAGTAAGCGCTGTTGCTTACTATATAGTAGCGCCCTGCGACTGCGAGCGACTTTTCTAGCTATACGTATACATATATATGTATATGTATAGACGGAGACAAAGCACGCGAGCGCGAGAAGTCAAATTTTCGACGTGAAATTGGGTTTGCGCCGTGACGTATGTACATCGAATACGCCTAAGAGCCTATATATACATGTACACGCGCTTCCCACGCGGAAAGAAGTGAATTTCGCGTGTGTATTTTTATTTCGCTACCGTCGGCGAAGGCGAAGAAGGAGGCTGTGATGTGGAGGCGCGTGCTTGCTATAGTGCTTTTCGGCGCTAACATGATGTCCTGGTAGTGGTACGGACGTCGATATATTTTAGAGAGGTGTACCGTGAAAAATTTATCGTAAAGTGAGCTTTATATGTGGCTTCTTTATGTGCGGTTCCAGCTGTGATGTATTGATCGTAAGTTGCATATTTTTAAGAGATACTTATATCGTCATAAAATTGTATATTATTTATTGTCCAGCAGTTTAGATTAGTGGTTTAAAAAAAGATTTGAAGTATAACATAAAAAAGTAAATTCACATAAGTGCTAAACAAATTAGAAGAACATTCATATTATAAACTATATATATAAATATATATAACACTTTACTTCTATATGAATTTTTGATATATTTGTATGAATTTAAAGAAAATATGCTTCGAATTAAAAATATTTTATTTTTTTAAACTATCCAAGGGATTCCAATGTACATTCCCACCAAATTTTATCACATATATGCGTTATATTTTTCAAAGTTATACTATATTAGAATGATCCTCCTTTTTTCAAATATTGGCTTTCGAATTCGTTTTCAAAATGTGCGCATATAAAAAAATTCCTTTTGCTTTTGACGAAAGAATAAATAGTAACGAAACGCGTTCAATTGCTTTTATTTTTACACATTTTTTCACGAAAACCACACTATCGATCTTCGTCAAATTTTTACTTTTTCATTTACTGTAGAGTAACGTTTACTGTATAGCTTCCATTGAAAATTCATCAGTTTTCAAAGGAAAATCGAATCCTCATTCATAGGTTCATGCTTTTTATTCGATTTATTCAACGTATATGACTGACATCGTTAAAATTAGAAATGAATAGACTTGAATATCTTTACTGATCTGTACTGTGTAATATTTAATGAAAATATCAATGGCTATTGCAATTACTATATAAGAAAATTATTTATACTTCAATGCCATTAATTATTTATAAATGGCAATTTCTTCTACATTTGCGATCTTCTATCTATCATATGAATAATGCCGATAACATAAGGATCATCGAAGCTAAGTTAAATTTTCATAGCTCAGCTACCATCTCCATTATGTAAAGAAACAATATACAAAAAGCTTCATTCATTGTGCTTTTATGATACAACCTCTTCTAAGAAATGTATGAAACATAAATAACAACACAATACAGATAATGGGCGACGCACCCTGAAATCCATATTTTTCCAACAAAATTTTCATGAAATAATCTAATACATAAAGTACTTCGTTAAAAACAACAGCAAAAATATCACTGTTGCGTGTTTAACAACAAAATCAATTCCCGTCGTCCGAAAACCCTCGCGCGTCCTCGCCCCGTGACTTTCCAATTAAACTCCGATAACCCAATCCGACCTCGAAAGACCTCAGTCAGCACAAAGCAGCGGACAGCAGCGCGACTGGCCGCGCGTCGCACACTCGGCTCGCTCCGCAACGAGCTCATCCTCCTCTGCAGGTGCATCACGCGTGCGCGTCCGAGTTTCACGGCCCGCCAGCTAATTCAACTCTCACGGTGCACGTGTGCCTGTCTATGTGTGTGTGTGGACAGGCACAGGCGACGAAATTGCCCATAGACTGGCGGCGGCGACGGCGGCAGCGCACATCGATAGCAACAGCAGCAGTAGCACAGTGTAGCTGTTTTACCACTGCTGGGTTGGAAGAAAATTCACAACGAGCATATCCCCGTGTCCGTGGCATTGGATGTGCCTAGTAGTGCCGTTCTGTGTCGCGCAGCTTTTACGTCCATGACAATACGACTGTACATGTAGTAGCTGTGTGTATTACACGCAGAGGTGCATCGATCCCAGGGCCTAAATGTACTTGTATGCTGGTTGCGGAAGCGCGCTTTTTCGAGGCGCAGAGAGGTATAGGAGAAATTGGTTCCGTTGCTGCGAGTCTGATTAGGTCTTGATTCCGTGTGTCGTATATATATATTATAATTGTGTACTGAAAGGATCGTTATCGCGTGTTTTTTCATTTAGTAAATTTAGAATATTGCGATTGGTTTGAGAAAAATTTCTGTGTTCAGTATTGATTAACGGGTTTTCTTTGAAATGTTGACTAAACGGGGTGATTGACAGAATTTTGGTTTTCTATAAGTGCTTTATAGGAGATGAATTACATATACGAGAATATCGGAATAACTAATTAATTAATTAATTAATCGAACTTTGCACTTGCTTTTAAATAACAATCTAGAACATTGAAATTTTAATATATTTCAGGCATTTTAATATTCTCTTTTTAATTAGTATACCTAATTACGAAAAAATCAAATTTCTTAATTCGAAAATAAGTATAAACATTTTTACTAGTAGGATTTTAGACATTTAGTCTAAATAATAATTATTGTATTAAATAATGTATCAAAAAGGATCTTCTGCATATCAGTCAGTTTCCTATTTACTCTACAATCTTTACATAATTAATAGAAAAACCAAGTGTTTCGAATTGAGCTGCCTTACCATAGGCGGTTTAGCAGTTTATTTTTCTTTGTTTACCGATTGATTTAATTTGTATTCCTTTTTTTTATGTTTTTGTGGTTTTAGTTTGAGGTTTAGAATAATATACAATTATTTGTAGGAAAAAGCCTTGCGGCATAAAAAACTCATTCATCATCAAAAATACAAATTTGAAGAAATCCTAAAGTTTAACGAAAACGTCTCGCACACACAATAGATCGATGACCTCGAGGTCGAAAACAAAAACTAGTTCGCTGTGCACACGAAGCCACGAGAGGCCGAACGCTCTTTTTGTCCGCCGACTTATATCTAAACGCACGGTTACACAATCGGTTTTATATTGACTATAAATGATCGGTTTGACTCGTCATGAGTTTATCAGTCCGGTGGGCGAGAGAGATCGGTTTCGATACTCGCGTTATCGCAATGTGACTTGCTGGGAAGTCGAAGGGCGCCAGGGACCTCCGCACGCTGTCAATTGTTATTGACAACTGCCTCATTCGCGCCGACCGGCGCACAGTGAAATTTTTGAGAAAATTTAATTAAAAAATCAGCTGACTGCTCAATTTTAGACCGATCTTAATAAATTTTTTTTATATACTCGTAATGCTACTTTTATTGATTATTCGAAAAAAAACTATCCTAAGAGATATGAATTTGCGAAGGTACATGATTCACCAAATTTCGAAACTTTTTTAAACTATAAAACCAGTAATATCTTTACAAAAATGAGCTTCTAATATAAGTCTGAGAAGTTATTGGATAATTTCCAAAGTGCAAAACTTGATTCAACTTTACCTAAAGGAGGAAACCTCTAATAAGTCGAAATAACTATGTGTTATACGATTTAATCATACATGATCATAAACAAATTTTATATATCCATCTAAAAATACATTATACCTACATGCAGACTGAAAATGATCTGATCCCTTATTTGGGACACTTAAATGTGTATAAATCAACGAAAATTACTTTTAATAATTAAATTAAGCTTTGTAAATTCAAAATTTTTTATTCATTTTAGTAATATTTTATAACTATAGGCATAAATTTGTTAAAATGGTTTTTAGAATATATATGAGCATATTATTCAACACATTTATTGATATATTTTAATGTATACTCTACAATTCAATATCAAAACATTTCTTAGTCATTTTTTTTAAATTATAAGTGAGTTCAAAATTATGAGTGTAATTAGAACCTCATTTTTGTAATGATATTACTGGTTTTATAGTTTAAAAAAGTCGAAATTTCGTGAATCATGTGCCTTCGCAAATTCATATCTCCTAGGATAGTTTTTTTCGAATAATCAATAAAAGTTGCAGTGATACGTGAAAGTATTGTCCATTACGAGTATTTAAAATAAATTATTAAGATCGGTCTAAAATTGAGTAGTTAACTGATTTTTTAACTAAATTTTCTCAAAAATTTCACTGTGCGACGGAAACCGCTTGTACGCGTTAACGTGAATAGACGAGTGGCGCCTCCGACAGTATGCTGCCACTTCGTTCGGGGTTTAGGGCCCGTCCATCGTACTATCACACACATACTCACACCCATTATACCTACGACGTGTTATGATCTTACTCGCCAACTCGTTTTTAATCATCTAAATATAGCAATCACTCTCCTATGTATATTGAAATTTCTTTATTACATCTATGTGCCGTGTAGTCAAAAGGTATGAGATATTTTTACATAAATATTATTATTATGTAAATAAGTTCTACCTATTTTCTTTATATTATCAAATTGTCAATCCTCAAAGATACACTACAATATAGAAACCTTGAGTAGATGAAATTGAATATTCTTTCTAAATATAATAAAGAAGCACTTCCCAATATTAGTAGAAAGCTAAAAATACTTTTACGCGAAGCAAATAAATTGAATTTTAAATAAAATTGCCCCTACTATGTATTCCTTCTTTTATTGCATTTATAATGAAATATTCTTTCAAAATGAGTTACAAGTCAGTCTACTTCTTACAGAAGCTGGATCAATGAGTAGAGTTTACTGTTACGGAATCGTTAAAGATGTTTAATAATGTTGTTGTGTTAACGCAAGAGACGTGTATTATAAATTTCAAATCACCACAGAACGGATTTACACCATGTTTAACGAACAAGTTAATCATTTATCACGTTATTATAACGATCAAGTAGCTGTAAAATCTCCCAACACGATGTAACTATGTAAGTTAGTATGCATTAATAACGCAGTTTAGTAACAATTCCCCAGAGTTAAATGCATCCTTTATTACCAAGCACACATCTAATGCTTCTTCGACAAACACAAACGTCGTCGTCTTTTAACGGCCGCGACGGCGGCGACAACGACGAAGTTAATTCAAATAGATAGAAAGGCTCTTGGGTGGCGGCATCGTCGTCGCCGTCGCACGCGCAGTAAATAGTTTACACGTGGGAAACGCCTACGTTAGCGCTGGGGTTTAGGGTAACTACCGGTGAGAAAACCTGGTAAGCCAGGTGAAGTTTGCGGCGTCGTGCGCGCCTCGAATTTCCAGCAAGCTCTAATGCAAACAAGCTAGGCGCACACGGGCTTTCTTACTCAGCACCAAACTTTACGTGTGGGAGGTAGAGGGAGGAATCCGCTATATGTACTCGGAGGTTGAGAGCAAACCAGATCCATCGGAAATCGAATATCCTGGGGAACGACGCCACACGGAACTTTTAGTTTTCTTCACGAGCGCGTTGTGGTCTTTCACGGACGTCGCGTGCTTTTGCGGCTGCGCTTGCGCGTAATTCGAGACGCTGCGTTCCATTACGCGCGCTCGCGCTAACGAATTACCGGTTGGCCTGGGCGCGGCTGTGCCAAAGGCGTGGGTAAAAGGGCTTTATTTGAATAATGACTTTGTAGTAATTTCGATGGAGCGAGGCTGGCCGACGTTTTTGTTTGTAATTTATTAGAGACATTAAAATCGCAGGGGTCACTCGATTCGCGGCTGAATTTATTGGCGATGATGCGGAAAATTATTTTTTATTCAATATTGAAAAAGAGAGGCGTGAGGTATGCAATATTCGATGTTATACGAAATAAATCACGTTTTGCGAATAAATTATCATTTTATGGAAGTTTATCTTTGACAGTTAAAATTATAATAGATCATCCTCTTTCATTTAATATTTTGTGATAACGATTATTTCAATTTGGACAAAGTATTATTGGCGATATTAAAGTTTAATGAGATGTTCCGCTTATTATCAGGCTAAATTTGACAATAAAATTTTTCTGGATTTACGAGGAATTTCACCAGTTTGAAGAATAATAGGAATATTATAGTCTGTATAATGTCCTATTCATTATTTTATAGAAGATAATAGAATTTCATTGCGATTACCGGGTTTTTCCGTAATTATATGGCTACATACGCATAGTAGTAAAACGAATTTTATAACCAATTACTTCCGCAACGTCCTGCAACAAGCGATAAAACTACATGCACCACCCACGCGCTCATCTATATGCCTTTTTCGCGACTTATCGATTTTTGCTTTTTTTGGACCACATCGATTGCCAAGATTTTGCAAAAAGGGTCGGCACGTGCTGCGCGTCGCATTGCGCAAAAAGGGCCACTATACTTGCAAGCCTTGCGATCGCATTTTCACAGTCAGCGGCAAAATAAAGGAAAGTGCGAACCACGGCGCATTGAGCCCCAAACACAACCGAAATCACGCTCCAGCGAATTTTCGATCACGTCGACAATATATAAGGCGTACACTTGACGGCTAAAGAGAGAGGGAAAGAGAGAGAGAGAGAGGACCTCCCTCCGAAGTGCCTCGCGTACATGACTTTGACAGGCCCTTGCGCGCCCTGACTATCGAGCCGGGAGCCCGCGGTTAATGGAAATGTCGAAGGCCACTTCGCGCGAAACTTTGGGGGTCTTCGTCTTTCGAGGGTGGATGACCCAATTATAGATTGCTAGTCGAGTGCAGTTGGGGATGATTTATTTTGTTTGAATAGGATGTTTGAGTAGGCTTGCTGATTGTAAACATGGTCTCGACAATACAGATATAAAATAAAAAGATGTTTCTATTAACTTATTGTTTGCTACTTTGAGTCAAGGTAACTTGATGTTGGATCAATTTAAAGATCACTCACCTGTTTTAACTGACACAACTTCTATCTGCTAAAAGTACATTTTTAAAACTTCTCCAAGTTTTAATGCTATAGTGAGAAAACTTATAATTTTATATACATCGTTATCTTCTGTCTGTTAAAAATATTAAAATAATTAAAACATATTCCAACAATAACAGGTTATACGCTTGGCATCAATATTATAATTAATTATATTTTGTATAGATTATTTGAAAACGATGGTTGCGAAGCAACCATTAATTTGAAATCAATTGTCTTTAACTTGTAATTAAAGAGTTCGACGTTTAGTTGATTATTAATGGTTTATTGGTTTTTCAGTTAAAAATAATTACGCTGTTTCGAGGCAAAGCCTTGTCTCGCGATACGAAGCCATTATACGGTTAAGTTTTTATTTGTTCGGCAGAAAGGGCTTTTCACGAATTGCAAGATTAAAAGATTAATGTTCGAGCTCGCCTTCCACCGGGACGTTGACAAGACGAGAGAAGGAAGAAATATGAAGGAAAGCGTTTAAGGAGAAGAAATTGGGAAAGTAGGGATGGGCTCTCTCTCTACTCCTGTATCTATATATAGCTATCAGGTGCTCTTGAAGCGAGGGCAAACAGGAATTAACGCGCGTACCATCGACCGATATAAATGACGAGTACACTCGAAAAGTCTTATTATTGCGCTTTGCCGCGCCGGAAAGTTCGGATCAATGTCCGTGCCCTGTAATGAAAGTTTTGGATTAAGCCGAGAGCTGGTTTACGTCCGACACCGCTAGTCTGTCGGTTTCTCCCTTGCTCTTGCAAGCAAACTTCTTAACTCTCGTGTCTTTAATCGATTTCCGATGATAAACGTGTTCGTTTCTCGCTTTTCTGACGGCCATAATCGAGGTGTTGATTTATTTGTTATTTTCTGATTACCTATTATCACGTCAGCTAAGAAAGTATGTTTTCTGTAACTTTTCCTGTTAAAGCTTGCAGCTATCGTTCCGCCTTACTTGCTTCATTGGTGCGTTCGAAAATTTCTAGTATTTTTAAACATACTACATATAGGGGAGACTGGGGTAAAACCATATACTCTCTGCAAATTGATAATTAAAAAAAAATTAACAAATAATAACGATATTTAACAATAGGGTTGTTTTTAGTTTGCTTTCGTCTACCTGAAAATCGATTTAATTAGCCAAAAAATTATTTGTAAAAAATGTTATTAATAATTTATGAAAGTATCCGGTTTTATCCCATAAAAAAAATTATCGAAGTAAAACCGGATACTTTTATTATCTTTTTTAAAATGAATTTTAACCGGTATTCTACATTCTAGAAGTAATGTAAACATGTAAAAACATTGTTTAATGAAAAAATTGTTTATTAATATTATTGTTTATAAGTTAACATTTTATTTTGTTTTACAAAAATAAATAGATTTTACATATAAATTAATTAATAATTTTAAATAAATATTAATTTTTAGTACTTTAACAGTAAAGCAAAAATCCTTTCTGTCATTAAATTTTTATTTACAATGATTACAAATTAATTTTTCTAGATCTAAATCACTACACGACTCATAAGCGCACTGACGACTGCAAATCATGCACTATACCCAGTCTTCAGTGGATTTTGAGTATAAATTTTGGCAAAAAATGCATTTTCTGTCGTCATAATCTTCCTTCTCATTCGTCCTTTTTATTAGCTCTTCTTACTCTATTTGCAAAAGTTGATTTCATGGTCACATTATACAGGTTGCACGCCTTCTTCAATTCCAGCTTTTTATTTAGAACATCGGCAATAGCCGAATAGCCATTTCTATACCAAAAACAAAACAACAATATTCATATATATGTTGTGTGTATAACACGCTAAATATTTATTATGTATTATTTTATGTATATTATTACTTATTTTATGATTCTATTGAAAAAATAGGAAATAAACTATCCGGTTTTACCCCAAAGTTAACAAAAAATGTAATTATTAATTTTTTACAATTGGAAATACAATCAAAAGCCAGAACAACGCGTACCTATTAGTTGTAACAAATATTTTAAGGCTATGTATTACCGAAAGGATATGTTGCTCCCAGGAAAATTACAGACACAATGACTGTTGCGATAAACACAATTTCGCTAGTTCAGAAATAATTGACTTCGTCGGAAGTCAACAGTAAGCTATTGTTGATATAGCTGTTATATGCGAAATGATATTAGGGACATTCTTAAAGAGGTACTACATGTATAATGTAGATGACACTAATATTAACCCATGAAATTGACAATTGCGGTTTTACCCCAGTATACGGTTTTCCCTCAGTCTCCCCTACACTAATTTTAACTTCAATTAATAGAAAATTATTTATTTTAAAAAGTTATTTCCAGAAAATTATTTAAAACATTATAATTAAACGCTGCTTATTAAAAAGTTCTTTGTACAGAAAATTGTTCAAAATATTAATTTAAGGCTCCTTGTAAAAAATTCATTCTTTAGGAAAGTAAATCCAACGATTTATTAGGTAGAACCAAGTAATTTATTCACAGTGAAAATTCAAACCATTTTCGAGGCTATTCCGCTTTTGATGGAAAATGTGTCTTACATTTCCTGTAATTTATACGCACGTTAGTCTCACGTGTAGAATGCAGTCTCATAAATTATTTTCGCTACAATGAAAGTTAAATGTTCCGCAGTATACATCAAAATCGAATTTGAAGGTCTCATATAAGCGGCTTAATTCATAGCAGAGGCTCTCCATTATTCCATGTTCCTTCTCTAGGAGTTAACTTTAGCTCACTATGTTTTTTCAAACTGATTAATTTTAGGCAGCTAAATTCGAGTTCAAAACAGAGTTTTGATCAAAATTTAGTACAGTAGTTTCATACTGTAACATTTATAAATAAAAATAGGATGCCATCTATATGCAGATGTTGAAGTGGCTTTCATGTCTCTCAAAATTATATATAATCTAAAACTAATATATATTTTGTACATGGTTTGAAATAATAAGTATGCATTTTTGAAACAATATATTCATATTATATTTAAGTTGAAGTTCCTGCACAAAATATCACTTTACTTTACCATATCACTACATAAATGTTCCGTTGAATATTTAATAAATATATATTTCTAATATTTCAACTCTAATTTTATATAGTACATTCTGTTGTGTTAGTATGTCATTATTCCAAATAAAGATTACTTCTAATTCCGTCGTTAGTTGAAAGACCACTTTTCTTATTTGACTTGCAAATCGAATTGCTATTCAATCGCGTAAACCACATAATTCGCGAAGCACGTATATGAACGCGGTGCTTTCATAACACGCATCCAACAGAGCGCAAACTTTCAATTTTGCGCTTACGAGTTTCCATCTCTCTCTCTCTCTCTCTCTCATTCTCGTTAATTCTAAAAATATCTCCTCGCACATGAACTATCCCTTACTTGCGCTGCGTATTATAGAATACGTGCCATGTGACGCATTCCATCCCCGACTCAGCTATTTATCAAGCCGCGTGTGCGTATATAATGTACTTGCACTGCGAGAGTATCACCCATCAATGTATATATATATATATATATCCGCGCGCGCGGGTAAAATCTATCCGGTGGAAGCTCCAGCAAGCTCAGCTATTTACTAATTCTCGCGAGCGAGCGCGCGCTGCGTATAATTGGAGTTATGCCGCATACAACATGCACTAGTATCGAGATCGCGTTACCTACTCCCGCTGGTGCGCGCGCTCGCGCACTTGATGTAATAATGATTATACGCCGCCGCGGGTTGATTGTTTCGCGGATCTTCGCCGCAGTCGCGTTGAATTATTCGCGTCTCGGATGTGCGCGAGCATAGAGTAGCGGGTTGTAGCCCGTTGATGTATATATATACATAGTTAGCTGTTTACGTGCGCCCACGTGTTTATATATGCTCACGTAATTAATTGTTGTGATGCATTTGCAAGTTCGATGACATTTCAGGTCATTGTTTTTGGCTGTTTCATATAGCAAGTGTAACAGATTTTTGGGAGATTGAAAATGAAATAATAGAAGGGAATGATTTGCGACATTTCGTCAGTGACTAGTCATAATGCATAGTCATTGTACCGATGGATTCATAAATCTAAAGGATAAACATTTTATTAACTCGTTTTAGTTGAATCATTATCCTTTAAGCATTATTGAAATGTTAAAAAGTAAAATAAGATTTATTAATAATAAATGTAAATACCTATATAAATTATATTTAAATTTTGACTGTATTATTTCGAAATAAAGGATTATACATTGCAGCTGAAATGTTACTGTTTTGAATTATACTCAACGAGTTTTGCAACTAAATTAATGCATCAGTGCAAACATTCATTTCCGATATATATGCTAATCAATCGAGTAATCATTGCTTTATTCACTTAAGCCTCTGCAAATTTGTTGATGACTACGCATCCCAGTTCAATGTTTGATCTGTTTCGCTGCAGTGAATTTTATTTATTCAAATTGGATATATTCGTGAAAACAATTTTGTTACCATTTTCTTGTATAATACGTAACCAATCAAGCGAATTTCACAGAAAATGGTAAGCGAAACTCAATTATGCTTCCTAAAGTGTAATATTGCTCCTAGTCGAAAGCCACGTCGTGTAACATTACAGAATCTGCTACGAATTTCGCGCGTAGCCGCGAAACACGTCGCCCTCCGGCCACAACGCGACCGGTAATTTCCGACGAGAGCGGTTGCTCCATGCCACATAACGCGCGAAACAAGTTTAATATCTTCTCGATCCGCTTATGCAAACTTGTTTATCCGCTGGTTAGACGAATGCCTTGAAGTGAAGCGTACATATATATATACGAGCGAGGCCCGCGCGCGATCGGCGTATGTACGAGTCTGCGTGATTCGAAATGTCGACGATTACGTTAGGGCTTATAATTGCTCGAGGTCTTTATGTGGATTTAACGTTAATTAAAGTTCTCGGTGGACTGCGATATTAAGCTTGGCGTGCTACCATCGTGCGTCCGAACTGTCAGAATCGCGATGTAGAACGCTTGTAACTATTATTTTTATGGTAATTTTACGGTTATAGGATTTCAAATCGTTATGGGTTTCGTACACTATTATTCGCGTGAATGCGTTTTAACAACAGAAAATTAAAATTTCGCAGCGTGGTTGATGGAAATTGTATAACAGGCATTTGACGTTAACGAAATCTTAGAAAATAATTTCAATACTGAAAGCTAAATTTTTATATCTCGTACGTAAATCTGATGTAAGTTTTAAAAACCCAACCCAAAAAAATATTAAAAAGAAAGTATATTCAACTATATATAAATATACCGTTTACGAATACTCTTAAGAGTAAACTTGAGTCAATTAATCACAAATTCAAGTCCTCTAAATCATAGTTACATTGAAATAGCATCATTTTGCAAAATTCAAACCATCAGTTCATTACACCACTTTCATCATTGTCTCTTTACTTTTAAGATATTCGTAAAATCATCCGTTGTCCAGAATTAAATAACCTTTTTCACGAACGTAGTCTCTCTTATTCTTTACGTAACTATAAAGTTTTGGATGAAACGCTTTCACGTTCTAATTTTGGTTTATATTCTTCTGTAAATCGTATGAAACGTATGTGAAATCTTTTGCCTTCAAAGTTAATGAAATGTGCAGAGCCTCTGGAGATTTAAACTGGCTTTAAGATTCTTGACATTAAATTATTAACTTGTTACTCGACTTCATTTAACGTAAATTTGTTCATTTCTGTTTTAGCTTATTGACAATCTACCATCTCGATATTATGTATAATATTTTCTTCTGTAAAGGGCATTTTGCCCGTTTATATTATAAATAAATAAATAAATAAATAAATAAATATATTTATAATTTTGTATAATTCCAAACGAAGACCCTCAGGAGACCGTTCATGGCCTCCAAATAGATGCCTGTACCCGATTACTAATCAAAACGTGACCTAGTTTCTGATTAAATTCATGAAACCTGTAGCTGTAATAAGAATATTATACAATTAAATTGTGGAAGTTGGCTGTAATAGTTTGATGAAAATCTACGATACAATTCGACTGTCTTGATTTAAATATTCATAGCAAGTTAACAACTATAATTAATATTGCTAATATAATGGCAATGCACGAGAAAAACATTTGGTTCTGATTTTCCACAATATTATCCTAATACTATTTGCAATGTATGTCTTCAGTTCTGTGATGGTATATAAGTATTCCTCTCATTGCATCCATAGATTACCAATGCAACTAGGTCCGTGCTTGAACAACAGCTCATTTATTGCCTATACATCATCAATATTTTATATTATAATTTATATATTTATTATTAATCATAAAATATTGTTTTTAATGTAAAGTACTGTAAGATATTTAGCTCGTTCATTTTATTTTTGTAATTCCAATACTTGTGTACTTCACCGTAGTGCGAGTGCCTCCCTAATTAGTTTTTCCTCGAGGACCTTCGGACTACATAGTCGAAGTTAATCTTACGGAAAAATTCCACCCTTCTCCATGGTAGAGAATTCTATCTTGGGTATTTTCATAATAACGAAACATCGAGGACATATTCCCCTATTAGAGAACATCGGGGAAAAAGCTCTCGTTTGTATATGGATTGTCACCTATCCCAAGCATTGAACGCGGAAAATGTTGCTTAACTTGAATGATCGTACAGCTATGCAATGAATGACCCTGTTACGAGCGCTTATAGTGTAAATGTCTATGCAAACAATATGAAATGCAATATGCTTGTTGTCAAATTATATTGACAACAAGCGAAAACAATCAAATTGTGATTGTATAGAATGATTCGCCAAGTGGTGTGAAAGACTAAAAATCCCGCGTTCGCTAGCGCTTGTTCTCTTTCCTCCCCGTAGAACTGATCACACCATCGAGCCTTTTGCCTTTCGTTGCCTTTCGTGGCAATATTCTTGGGACCTAATCGCCGTTTTGGAAATCGAAGTCATATCTACGGCGGCACATATGTTCTCCTGCACTAGCCGTCCTTTTCTAGGAGATCAGAAGCTCATCGTTCGAGAAAACGCTATACTACAGCCAGGGGGAGGAGAGAGCCATCGACCAACATTGGGCTCGCATCTAACGCGACAAGTGCTTCACTTGCGATCTTAATAATCCCCCCTGTCATAACTATAAATGTTCGAATCTCGCCCAACATATTCCCCTCTGTTGTCTCGCCGGTTTCAACAGTGTGTAAACTATTGTGTAGTTTCATGTTAATTTCTATCAGGTAATATTAATATTACTGACAAATCTGTACAAATTAATTAACTGTCAGATTTTTACGAGAATCTTCAATTCTTTGATACGCGTTACCTGTTATCGATTTTACAATTAATGCCCTTGCATTTTTTACCTGATAGCAGCGAATCATAAATCATTGTGCAGATATCATGCAACTGACAGGCATTCAGCTTCATATTGTCAGTGCAACCGTAAAAATTTACTTGCATTAGGTCATGTCCATTGGCATTTGATTTGATACTCTCTTTCGATATTGTCTTTGAAGTGCTCCATAAAGTTTGTATCTACTTACATAATAGTCGTAAATTTATTACTGACTCAAATTTGTTGCAGGCTTAGGATATAAACTTTATAAATAATATTTATATTTTCTTTAAAATTAAAATAAAAAATGTAATTATGATGCGCTTAAGAACTATTCTTTTTTATTTATTTATTTTTTTATTTATTGAAAATCAGTAGAAAACGTATAGATCACAGAGTAATTGAAGAGCTACTCGGAACAAGAACATGTCTTGTATGGAAAACCCATAAGGGATGTGTCCTTACTCCAAATAGCCCTTCAATTGTTGTAGAGGTAAAACAAGTTTACCAGTATCTAGGCCTGGTGATATGCATACATTATTTAGTTTGTGTAGTGATAAGATATAGCTTCACATGCGAAGGATTGTCTCACGTTTAGTGGGTAATTGATTACTAAAAATTTATTTTAACTGACTATTTTAAGTATTAATTCTCGAGACTCTTCCAATGGGGTATAAATTGTTCTTATAGACCCTACCCCAGATAAGAACGTCTTAAGTCGCGATATTGTGCACAAGAACGAAATACATTATTAACAATGTTTCAGTTTGCATGAAATTTGAGAAATTTGAGAAGACAAATACTAGATACTTGGTCTTACTTTTGATATATTCAATATATTTGTCCCATTTTATGTTAAAATCAAAGTTTCGTCCTTAGTATTTGTGGTTTTACACTCTTTTTATTTCATTAATGCAAAGATAGACCGTCCAGTAGATCACTAATATACAATAGAAATAATAATGGGTGTTGTATTTCTTAGTTGGATTTGGAATATAGGATGGAATTGTAAATAATAATTTGTATTTTAATTGAAGAAAAATGTATTGTATAAAACTCAGTATAAAAATTACAGTATATGGACTTATAAATTTGACAATCCGGACTGGCAAAAGTCACAATATGGCCAGTTCCAAG
>JAWWEQ010029146.1:0-23725 GCA_035583055.1 Torymus tubicola
AACTCAAGTTTATCAAAGCGTTAGGGTCTAATATTCTAGCATTCTTCATATTTTAGCATCGAAAAACATACCTCAAAGTTTGAGCAGAATCCGTGATCCGGAGGCCGTGACCTCTCCTAGTAAGTTACGTATTATTATATTTTTACGCATGCGTTATAGTCTTAATGCACTAATTATTTTTGTTATTCATTTTGTGCTAATAAAATACTTTTTATTTTTTGTTGCAGGTATGACGTTCGCATAATTCTTTTGTAGTAACTGAGATTTTTTTGTAAGTTGTACTTATCGTTATGACGCTTATAAAAAACCTTTGTCTAAATCAAATTAAATATTGTTCTGAGACAAAAAAATAAAAAATTATAAAATGCTTTCAAAATTAAAAATTCTTTTTTTATTAGGTATGCAAGCTGAAAAAATAAAGTAATTTCAATGAGAATAAAAATTGGAACATAAAACAGTTTGAATTCTGTTTTCTTTTGAGAACGAAGTGTAATATTAAATTTTTATAAACAATGGCGTATACGAAGCTTTTATCATTAAATTTCAAGGAAATAATTTTTCAAAAGTAATTAAGTTAATAATAAAATACTAATTTATTGTGACGAAACCTTATATGTATATACTTTTTCCGTATGTAATTTTATAGTATATAAAATACTGAATGCGCAAAAATATTAAAATATATGAGAAATAATATAAAAGTTTTTCAAAGGTTTTGCGAAATGTAAACGTTATCCATTGAAGCGAGTTATGTTTTTCATTTTTATTTTGCACATCATATCGAAAAATAAAATGTTTATTTTGGGCATATCACCTGATTTCCCTGTTTGTTGTTTCTATTTTATAATATTCTTGTGTAAATTTGTCAATCAGTACTTTGAAGTATTGAACATCAAATATATTCGACCAAATAGTATTTTACATCCAATTACAATCATTATATTATTGTTACAAACCGAAATCGCAGGACTGTCGATACTAAACGCTACTGTGTGAATTTCTAAAGTTTCCAACGTTGAAATACAATAAAATAACGAAATTCATTTATTCCCAGGTTATATTAATTACTCTTGATTTTATTTCTACTATTTTGTTTTCTATTCCACTCTATCCGTAATTTTATGATGTAGTCGATGAACAAATTTGAATAACTTTCGAAAAAAAGATATATCTCGTCTCATTCCAACTCATGCTAGTATCAGACTCATACCGTATTCCTGTAAAACTATTATATTCTTTTCCATTCAACAGTACCATAATCATGCCATCCTCATCACTCATGCCAAGTTTTCCAATAATCATCATCGCCAGCCAGCAAATCACAATCAGCACCTTCTCATTCCCATCTTCGATCCTATGTGTCACTCCGTGTCGCGTACGCGCCCCACTGGCACAGGAAAAACAGCCCCGCGGCAACAGCGACGGCCCAGATATGTATCATCGTCCCGCTTTGGAAAGATTGCGAGCAGCACGGCCCCCGCAGGCTGCTTCTTCGGCTACATTGACCGAGAGGCTGTAATCTCGGTCGTTTCTTTTTCGGTGCAAGACTCGCCTTAAAATTTTCAGCAGACGCCCGCACGCGCGCTATATAGCTTGCTCTCTTTCTAGCTCGTCTTCAGTGGGGAAATATTGCGCCGTGGCGAGCTAAAAAATGACTTTCCGACCTGGTGCCGCTTCCTCTTTCGCTTCCCGAGATGCACCGCTGCGCGTTGATCATAGTAAACATCGAGAGTTAGGTTGGGAAGGAGGAAGAGCTGCATGATACGTGCTCGTGATTGAATGTATCAATTTGTTTCGCTCTGAATATTTTCTAAGAGAGTGCTCGTAATACCGAAGATTACAAAATGTAAATATAAGGAATGTGTATAGGTATCTATTCGCGTTTGAGGTTGACCAAGGAAAATTCGTCTTTTAGGATTTTCAAATCTTTTGATCTTTATAAGAAACTCTTAGAATTTCTGTATTGAGGATCGGTATTTCGTAATGTTAGAAAAATATTACAGTTGTGTATCATTGATATGTCTCAATAGTTGATTGAAAAAAAGCGTAACAAGGTATTTATATTAGGCATTGTATATTTATTCATACCTAATAATTAACGGTTCGTTATTTATTATTACTATGCATACAGAAAATCATTAATGAAAGAAACTTTACTAGCTTTGAGCGTGATGTAGAAATTTATGTAAATGAGACGGTAATCGAACACTTCCTTGTTTCAATATTCTTTTGTTCTCGCTTATCTTACATATCCAGCTTGGATTCCGAGTGTAAAAGTAAACTTCTGTAATTGCAGTGAAAGCAATCAAAACATCCTTATTTGAATTCAAAAAGTGTAAAAGTAATTTTTAGTTGATGCCTTAGATAATAACTGGAGCAGAGCTTGGAATATATTTTTCTATTTTCTGTCAGAATAATTACAGAAAAATATTTTCAGAAATATCTAACGGTACATGTAGGCCAACAAAGGAATCACTCACAATTTTCAGCTTCTCTTTGTATACAATAGTTAATTAAAATATTTAATAATTGTTAACTCATTGATTGACATAAATACAAAGTATGTTTACCATTTCATCGTCTCTCAACTAAAGCTCCAAGATCGGTGCTATAAAGACAGTTTTTACATTCGACATACTATCGATATATTTGCGTCCTATTCTGCTCCCCGATTCACCTTGGAATAAGAAAAAAAGCTCGGATGATGAATTAGCGGTTGGAGGGAACGAGGGGAGCACGGCAATCTTTCAATTTATCTCATAAGCATTCGCAACACATACATCACGGCGAGCGCAAAAATCAATGCCTCGCGCCCCCGTCGACATAATTCACTCGACTATTTCGTATCAGCAGCCGCGACTGCGCGCGCACACACACAGCCAGACAAGCGAGCCCGCGTATACACATACACGTACATGTGCCTCTCTGCTGCCTTCTTTTTTGTTCTCAACTTCCGGCCGCGTCTGCTCTTCATTCTCTCCTTTTTTCCACTGCCTATATCTTTTCGCGTTCCACTCGTACGCGCTGTTTTTACCCTTTGCGTCCGCGGCTTTTGTTTAATTAAAGCCCCCTCCCACGCTCACCTCTCACGTGTCGCCCAGACTCACGCGACGTTTCTCATTTTCATCTCTCCCTCTCTCTCTCTCTCCTCTCTCGCTCTCTCGACGCGCCGTTCTTTCGCTACTCTTCCGCCTCCGTTGTACTTTTGTCCGAGGCGAAGGAAAGTTCCTGGTCGTGCGAGTTCCCGGGGCGTCGCCGCTACCGCCCCGAGAACGCGACGTGATTTCTGATTTCTGCCGGGAGAGTAATATACGCCAGGACACGCATACGTTATTGGCCAAGAGAGAGAGAGAGAGAGAGAGAAAAGAGAAACTGTAAGCGAAGGGAGCCGGCGGCGGTCTATCATGGATTTTCCGAATTGAATTGCGGTCTTGAGAAGTTTTTCAAAGTGAAATGTTACTCTTTGAAATTCATATGTGGCTTGGATACGAGGTTCGATGCTGTTGTTTTAAGAAGTTCGAGAAAAGTAACGAATTTCTGTTCTTTGTTGTCGAATTTATTGGCTTATTATGCCGAATTATTTGATTGTTTTTTCTTTAACTGCAGAATCATCGTATTTAAGTATTATACAAGTTCTTTGTAAAATTATTATAGAGGTGAATCACCAAATTAGCTGAAATTATTCAGATCGAATTTAAGATATAAGCTCGTATCTGAGCAAAGTTTTAGCGAGTTAATACTCTGTTCATTTATTAAAGAAACAACTTGAAGTCACTATAACTTTATCTTTAACGACATTGCAAGTCTAGTTTGATGTTTAATCTTGTTTCGAACTTCCAATTTAATATTTCATTCCATTGTTACAATGTGGTGACAATATATTTTACGATTTTTAATCATTTTTATTTCAATGCAATGATCAATAAAATCATCATTTCAATAACTAACTTAATATTACCTGAATGTTTATTACAGACATCTAATATCCATTTGAAATATTTTTCATATTCACTGAGAGAATTTATCATGTGCACGTTTTCATCTGTTGAAATAATTCTTAATTTTACAAAAAATTGTCAGTGAAAAATAATTTTTACGCACCGAAATTGAAATTTTTGCGACTTAATTATACCAGGCCATTCGCACTCCTGTCCCGTAAATGGATTATGAATCATTGCAAGTGCACATGGAGAGGGGATATGTATAGGAACGGAAATATTCGATCGGTTCGATGCAGGCGTGCACAGCCGTGCGCCAACCGCATCGGAAATCGGATTATCCTCGCGTTCTCTTCTTTTCATTCGATTTGTTGTACAGCTTCATCTGGTTACGCTTTAGAAACAAAGGAATCCCATGAAAAAGTGATCGGCGCGAAAGGATGCCTCTCCCTCCCGCAATGGCCCATTTGCGCATTAGATCCTGAGCTGCGGCGCGCGAGCGTTGCAGAGAAATTCGGTCCGATAATTGCATTTTGTCCGTTCTTGCGTATTTATGACGGTGTTTTATTTCTTTTTAGTCTCGTCCTCAATGCAATTTCCCACGTCGATTGGTTGTACAGTTGGTATGGTGAATAAGGATTTTAATTAAAGAAGCTGAACTGTAGTTTTCCCGAAAAATTCGGTACTAATTGATGGGAATTAGCAAATTATTCGATAATTGCTGGACATTATTGGAATATTGAAAGAAAAAATATAGAACATCAATGTGATCTAATTATGTAATGAACTTTCATTACTCAATCTTGATAACAATATATAAAAAAATGTTTTATTCATTTTTTTTTTATGTTCTTTTTTTACTTAATTTTGAATTGGCAATAAGAACGCGTTGGGAACTTTAAAGAAACAGCATTTTGTTATAAGGATGCTAGGACGTCAGAATTAGGCGTGGTAAAATACATTCTACGTTAATAAAAAAAAGTGCGCTAATTTAAAAAGTTAATTACGTGAACCGTGTAATAAGTTTAACGAGATCTCTATCGGCTAATTCACAATAGCGCAAGGGAATTCATAACAGTATAACAGTATCGTACACGCGAATCCGTTATTCTCCGGTGTTTTCAATCTAGCACAATAGCGACAACAACGTCAACAACAACAACGGTCATACGGCGAATCGTGCGCGAAAGCCACTTTCCGCGCGCCACACTTACATACGAAAATAATTTTTTTCATGTCCACTCGATCAAATTGTTCCACTTTCCCACGCGTACACGAATATATACTCGCCAAGGGCACAATAACACTGTATCACGCACAATAGACGTGGAAATGGCCCTTGACAAAAAAAAATACAGATTTCCCGTGTATAGAAAAAAACATAGAGAGTGCAACGCGAACCAAAATACAATGCGCTGACGACCCCGACCTTGGAAAGAGAGAAGAGGCAGAGAAAGAGAAAGAGAGAGAGAGAGCGGAGTAAGACTCCGCGCGTTTACGGGGCTCATTAATTCGAGGCGCCGCTGCTTGCGCGCTCGTTCGCGGAGCGCAGCCGAGCGCATAACGGAAGATGCTCGACGAACTTCCGCGCTCGCTTGTGAGCAAACGGTACCGTACGATTCTGCGGTTTGCGACCGCTGAAGTATAGTTTCGCGTTACGGGAGAATTCTAGAATGTGAGTTTTTTTATGGATATTGTTTGAAGAATGCAACAGTTATCAATAATTGTAGCGGGGGAATAAATATCTTGTTGTATCGAATATTGAATTATAGTTTTCACGCTTTTCGTTACCTCAAAAATAAAGTTATTATGATCATGTTACATCGGTTACGTGGAAGCTTTCTACATGTAATATAAATACAAACGATATTGTTTCCGGTGTGTTCTTTTCAATATTATAGATTCATGTAAATTAAGGATATTAGGTTTCTTTGTTGGAAATATATATTCCGGCTTTACCTTTGCATAATTAAAATAATTAAAACGCGGGTAAAGGATCGTTACGCTTGATTAACATTGCTCAAATAGAATTTTACCTTATAGATTATTATTAATTATAAAGACGAAAATTCTCCTCGTATCTATCAATTTCAGGTAATACAATAAAATTTAATTTAAATTATAATGCATCAATAATTAATATTAATAAAACGAAATTTCCACCGTAAGCGGCTTTTTAGCATTTCTAAAAACATCAATATATCCTGTTAATTTAAATTTTGAATACAGTGACTACAAATGATAATGATAATAATCTACCTCGTGAACAAAATTCAGCTCACGTATATAAAACAAACAACAAACATATATTTAGTTTTACTTTCTGAATTTCTATCAACAACTAGCAAAACTGAAAAATCAATATCGAAAATTATTCTCATCCGTCCCTATATAGATCACAATAATGACTTGTGAGAAGGCGTCGAGTGGGCACTTTCGCTGGTGACCTTATGTTTGCGTTCATCTAAACCACCGCTGCCTTCTTTGAAGTTTTTCGCCCTTTCCACGCGCGGGTTTGGCCGCGTCGTCGTCTCTTTTCCGCGCCACGCTCATAGTTTTTTTTCTTCGTACCTCGTAAAGATGCGCATAAAAGTTTTTTAAAAGAGGTAATAGTGGGCAGTTTGTTTTATGCGCGTCGCGTCGTCGCGAAGGATGAAGAATGAACTGTCGCTCCTCGCCAGCCGTGTCGTTGTCCCGCGTGAAAGGTGCGTTACGTGGGGGGAAAGAGTTAATCTCGCGCGTGGCGTGGAATTATTTATTCGAGGCAATCAGGTAAAATGATGGAAGAGCTTGAGTTTAGTAATTTGATTGTTTTTTTCGATAATACAAGGGTTTTAGAGTTATATTTAAAAATGGAACGACGATATGATTTATTGTTTCAATTGTAATTGTGCAAGAACACGCATGCAGAATTACACGATATTTCAAAACGTTTATTCATCGCGTATGCTATCAGGATTTTTGTTATATCACTTGATGAATGATGTTCTTCCTTTAAATCACACTTGAATCAATTTGAATTGATAATTTACTTTTGTCTAGTGTTGACAATGTAAATTATGTACCTAATCTATTACTTGAATAATGTATTATTCGGTACACAGTGATTATTTGCCGTCACGTTCAACTGTCCACTTTAATAAACTCTCCGTTTGTTAGTCTATTATGAAATTAGCTCATTAACGTAACAGGAAATCCTACAATCCCATATTTGTCTTTTAGGGTAACGTTATTAAATCCTTATCAAATGATCATTAGTTGTGCTGTCCTAATAACAATTTTTATAGACAAATAACAAAAAAATTTCTCGTATTTATTGTAAAAGCTGATATATTTATCTAATCAGAAACAGAAATAATCTTTTTAGATATATACAGTATTCTCGTTTTTAATTACTGTGTTTTATTAACAATTATGTTTTATATTATTTAGTTTTTAAGCCCAAATTCGGTAACTGCATTTGCGAATGAACCGAGTCGGCATAAAATTAGTATGCGACTCTACTGCCGGCTGATGTATAACGAAACTATCGCTAATTAACATTGGCACGGGATGAGGTAAAGCTTACAAGCATTCGCGCGATTACGTTTGCATATTAATGACGACTAGATGACTTGGCGAGTCTAAGCACTATGCTCCGATATTAAGTACGTCATCAAAGTTTTGCAAAATGTTTAATAACAGTACGTTGTTGTACCATTGTTTTGCAGTTTTAGATTGGAATTAACTTAAGGTATATGAATGAAAACATAAGTTTTTGAATATTTTGTAACAATGAGAAATTTTAATACTGTTGAACACAGAAACAGAATAACTAATTATGATTACAAATTACGTGGTAAAAATGTTCTATGTCATCAGTATTAGTAAGATATAAATCAGGAATAAAATAATGATCTTAACCAAGTAATTGATTATTGTAGTCATTTTCGGTTTATCTTGCCAATGCTGAACAAATAAGAAATTTTTGCCACTTGGTAACAGTAACCAATTAATTTTTCCCATGTAGCAATAATTGACATATCACATCTTTTACCTTACTTTTCTATCCTTTCACACGGTTACTTTTGTACACAATCGCGCAACTCCGGCATCCTGCATCGTAAAAGTCATCAAGCAATCTCGAGCAACAAAGACACAATCGCACAAGGCGGCGCTCGCTCTAGAAATGTCTTCATTCATAAAATCACCGCGTACCATTAAAAGGCATTCCAACCGCGAAATATGCGGACAAAAACCGCGAATACAAGAGAACAGGAGCGGTAGCTCTATACATAACCATCGCTTACGAGAAACGGGAATATCAGCGTGTCGAGAGCGCGCAAAAAAAATTACGCCTCGACGCGTATATTCCCATTCCCTCCGCCTACATACAAGGAATACCGCGTGTGCGCTCACGTCGGAGTTTCATTATGGCCTCGCGCCTCGCGGAACCGCGGCAGATCACTTTCGTTTCATTCCGGCTCACCTACTTAGCAATTTGTAGCGAGTCGCCGCCGCCGCCGCCGCCGCGCGCGAGATATCGAGGCACATACGTACACAGTCGGCGCGCTCTCGTACTCCAGTGACCGCGATACTCACCTCGTTACGCGGTCACTGTACCTGTCGATCGTCTCGTTTTTCCCTTCTACCTCGCGTCTGCCGACGTTGTTTTGTACGCGCGGCCGTCTGGGTTGGTGCGGTCGTCTGCGTTCCAGTGATCGATTAGTGGTGGCAATTTTGGCTTGTATAGGCGATGTTTCTAGCTATTGTGTGCATTTTTTAGTGTTTCCTGTATTCTATTTGTTTGAATAAACAGTACAACATTTATTTGGTGTTTATATTTATCATTTCTAAAGTCATAATTTCACGAATTTTGAGATTCTGAAATATATATACGATCAAATTTTCTGTGGGCTTCATGGAATTATTTTTCATAATAATCCAAACTAATTATCTCAATGTTTAATGGTTTAGCTAGAACACATAATATTAGTGCAATGCTAATGTAAAGTAAATGGACCGAGATGGACTTTTAACAAATATTTTGGGTTTTTTTTTCATTTCTCATACAATCTGTGTAATCATCCATTATACTACCCAAAACACACGATTTTTTACCATGTATATAAGCAAAATATAATGCATCTAATTCAAGGTTAAAGTTAATTGTAAGAGGAAATAAATTATTTAGCGTTGAATCTGCAATTTGGCGAAAAAGACGCCTTTCATTCGCGCTTGAAATACTCGGTGTGATTTTTCAGCTCGCAGCGAAAACGCTGAAAAATTCAAACAGCCTCGTTTAGCCTTAAAAATGCAAACGTAACCGTGCCAGCCAAGCAAACGCAATTATAATTCGCCGCTAAATAAACTCCGGCGTGTCCGAGCAAACCTTTTTACCCTCGACAAAAAAAACGTAGAGAGAGAGAGACAGAAGCGCTGTGCACGGCTGTGTAATCGAGTGAAAGATACAAAGCGCTTCGTCGCTTCGCAGCCGGAAAAGCGGGAGAGGCAGAGAGAGTGAGAGAGAGAGAAAAGACAAATAGAACAAAACGCAATCAAGCTCGACTCGCGAAATTTCGCCGCCCCTGCACACGTGCATATCTTCGAAAACGCGTGGTACTCGCGCTGCTGCTGCTGCGATGTGAAAGCATCCTCTCAGTCGGATTCTGCGCTCTCTCAGCCAACCTAGTTCGACGTGTATTCGTGTGTATATAGATATGTGTGTTGGCTGCGCACACGTACAATACACGTGTGTATATGTATATACTCTCGTCGATTCGATATCGAAGCTCGTGCGCAAGAGAGACGTGGGAGGGAAGAAAGGAAGGAGAGAGGGCGAGAGAGTTGAAAACGGGAACGGCGAGCAACCGCGCGCGAGAGAGAGCCTGAATTTGCGATCTGTAATTTTGGGGAAAGTGCGAAAAGTAAGGTACCTACTCGACGAGAGCCAGGTGTATGTGTGTGTGTGTATATTACATATATATTTACGGCGGATCCTCGCGCGGTCTGCCTATACGAGTTTGCGCTCGTGTATATAACGAAATTACTTTTTGCGAGTTAAAAGGAGAGACGCGGAAGTGCGGTACAGATTCCGCACGCGTGTGCACATTGTTTTTGTTCGTATAAACTTTGTTGCGACGTATTGAAATGAGCACTTCCTCGAGTATAAACTGGCTGGAAAGTTGGGGTATTAGTAAGATTGAAAAGTTTTTTGCCTGGTCAGTATATTGGGGAAAATTTGTGTTTATATAGTTTAGTGATTCGCATCGAATATTCTACGTATTTCATTGCGAGGAGATAATATGGGATAAGGTGTATATAATTACCTGGCAAGCGGTTTATTAATGTATACCTTGTTTTTTGGAAGCCTGCTCGTACGATGGGTTGACGACCTTGTGCTCATGCAGTTGGCATGTTCAAGAGATTCTCTGTAAGTTCGAAACTTTGCGAGCCACTTCTAAACTATTGCACTTGATAGTGTTACTCCTTCGTAAGCCTATCATATAACTCAAGTGCTCCGCAAATGCTGTGCGCGATTTAAAATAGAGTTGGGAATTTGTGTAGCTTTAGTAACTTGAAAAAAATGAATGATACGAGATAGAAAATATATGTGGACATAGGGTAATTAGTACCACTTCTTTAATTCTGTCGAATTTTCATATTTATAATCATTATTACAGGCTTTATATTATCAATATGTATTTTGTAGATTATAAAGTACAAAGAATGACGGCACATAAACGATTCAAAGCGGTATTTAATAACTTGTATATGTCTAAAATAACTGGCGGTGTATTGTCAGTAGTAATAAAGGTATGACGAATTACACTTTAAATCTGTTGTTTTCATTTACATATGAATACGTGGCTCTGGATATTCTATTTATTGCATAAAAATCAATAATCCAACGTGATTTATAACTTACAACTTTGTACTTGTGAAATATATGATTTTGGTTGAATAGTAAAGATGTTTGCCGATTTCTACATCCAGTCTATATAACTTGAGACATCCTAATGGACATTATAACGGCATTATAACTGCCGTGAAAATTATTGCGTTATTAGCACTATACGTTTGTAGAAATCTTATTACTACCCCACCGTAATGAAGGTATACATGCACAATTTGAGCTATCGTGTGCAAATTGTAATTTATTCTAATTTTCTCTTACTCAAAGCTCTTGTTACGTTAAATCTTGTAGTACACGATGCACGTAACGTTGTCGTGCAGTTTTAATTATATGGTGCGTGTCAAATTTTTATTACGTCAACAGGAAACTTTGTTGTTATGTATTTTTTGCCGCAACTTCCGCATAGCTCTCGGGAGATATTACACTTAATTATTAGATAAATGAGGTTCAACTTACGTGAAAAAATTAAAATATATAAATAATATACTTTTCCTTCAAAATTGATTTTCTTTTCAACAGGGAGAAGCTAGCTATAATTAAAAAAAAAGCAAGCAACGTTTCAAGTTCTACAGAGTCAAAATGATGGTTGCAAAGATTTTCCTGGCAACTCTCGGAATGAAACTAGCTCAAAACTTGCGACTTGAAGATCATTCATAAGCAATTTCATTTCAACACCCGGCGTCTATATGTTCAAACGACACTTTAATCTGTCTAATATCAGGCTCCCAAATGTCCTGACAGAGACGACGCACACCTGAGGAACCTCGCCACGAGAAGCCGCAAACTTGTCTAATGAGCCGAGTCGCTTTTGCGCGCGCAAGTCTCCGCACACGCGCTGCTACCTTTGGGTGTCGTACACGCGTGCGAGGGAGAGAAGTTTTCCAACAGCAACGGTTCGCATTACTCTCTCTTCTCTTTCTCTCACAGAGTCGGCAGGCCATAAATAACGAGCTGATCAAAACAGTATCAATAAAGACCCCCGTCGCTATAAATAATCTCCCTTTAAAAAAGTTTATAAGTTTCGAACCTCCAGACTTTGTCGGGCTCTCGCTCGTGCGATGGATCGTTCATTATCCGCTTATATATACGCGTGTTGCGAAACAAAATTTTTTCCGCCAGACCGCTGCTTCTTAGTTTATATTATATTGGCGAAAGGATAACGCGACGGTGGTTGCGGTGTGTATATATATACATGTACAATATATAAATAATGTCCAACGGCGACAGGATTTATTTGCATCGAAAAAAATTTGTCCCAGCGCGCTTGTATGCGGGTATATCTCGGGCGTGGCTGCGAGCAGAACGGGGGTATGATAAAGGGGGTTTAGATTGCTGTCGACGCGCTTGTTATTTGGTCCAACGGGGGAGGTCAAATTTATGGCTTCTCACTCGCCTTTAGGAAAATAAATTTGAATTAAGTGCCGAGATGAGATTTCTTATATATATATACGCGAGTAAAGCAGCTTTGCTCCGGAAGGAGGATTGCTTTGAGCGTTCCTCCGCGAAAAAATTTCTTTCAACCGTGAAAAATGATTTATAATACAATAGAGGAAGACGCTCATGATTCGCGTTCTTCGAGCATTAATAATTGCGTTCACCGCAATGTGTACGAACGCGGTAGAAATTCGTCCACCGTGTGAGCTTTGATTTTCTATAGTCATCGTGACACTTGCAAATGCGACGGGTAATATTCTTAGAAAGTGACCGATATGCCTGTGATGAATTTGTATATATGTATATTAATGCATGAATTTCTATATTATTAAGCTTTGTGTTTGTCGTTTGGGGAGAGGAATAGGGCTGGCGATGAGAGATGAACGTAGAATAGTCATAAATGACAGTATAAGTTTTCATTTGTGATCGATGGCAGCGAGTATACGCGGTGAACTTTGATTGAAATTGGTGTTTCCAAGACGACTGGATACTTCTTGATTAAAAGACTTGGTTGGCTGGTAGCAGCGAAGTCCAATTAGAGGGCGAAATAGCTAATAGCCTTAATCGAAAAGTTGCCTCTGTAGTTTCGAAATCTGTACAGTAATAAATCGAACAGGAAATACGAACTTTTCTTCATTTTTATAAGATAAATCTTTTGTAGAATCGTACGGATTAAAGGAAAACTTTTATTTCAGACTTCATAACTTTGTTATGTGGCGCACTTCGAAGGGAGAAAATTCAATACAAACAGAGTGAAGTTGAATTGGCTACACGCCCAATTTATCAATTTTATCGTTTTTCTGCCTTTTTACCCCATTGTAAATGCTTAAAAATAAATCATTCTTATAGACTTTTTTCTGTGTATTTAACGATTACAGTCTTATTACGAATTCTCTACCCAAATCCCATTCCTTACGCCTTTACCAGCACCCGTAACCTATAGGAATCGGAAAAGAATTCGTACGAAAGAAGTGTGCACGCAGTAGTATATATAATACCCTTCCAAAAAAATCGAATCCGACCTCCGGTCCAACTAACGGCGCACGTTCGGACTATCGGTCCTATCGTATACCTGCGGCGCTCTTCCCCCCTCCCTCCTCCACCTTTAATCGGTCACGTTCGCAACATTAATTACGCAATCGGCGAACACGAGGGTAGTCGCGTAGAGGGCGGAGGTACAGTACACGCGCGAGCGTCCGCGTGATAATTGTAGGTTCTGCCAGCGGGACGCGCGCGCAGTAGTCGATAATTGATTCGACTCCGGGTGTCCGAGCGCGGGAAACGATAGAGCCAGCCCGAGCGAGCGAGAGAGGAATGTTGTCGCAGCGAATCACGCGGCATCCACGCGCACGCGCGAGCGCAGTTATAATTTCATTCGGAACTGATCGCCCGATAATCCCACCGGGGGGACGTGAATACTACTACTACTTGCCCTGCAAGTATATATACAGATGCATACCGCAGGGATTTCGCCAACGTTTATTCGTGGCATTTTTTTTTATTCGCGTGCGTATGTGTGCATTTTACAAGAGGCAAAGGCGCCAGCGCAGGGGAAATGGAAAAGTCGGTGTAGCGCGTTTTTACGGATCGACTGTTTCGAATAATCCGATTTCGGGCGAATGAGGTCGCGCACGCGTGGGTAACTGTAGGCCGACGTGATTAAGACGGGCTGGAAAAACATGGGATGTGTTTTTCGACGCGCAGCCCGCTTTTTTGTGAATTGTGTATAGAAATGTTGAAAGGCTGCGTTGTGCTGCCTACGCAAAATGAATTGCTAATATTATTCGAATTATTTTTTTTTCAATACGCAGTAAACTTTTTGAACCGTAGAATAAATGAAAATTCGCGGAAGGAGTTTTATTTATAGTTTGATGTGTATTATCGAATTTTATTTTCAAAATTGTGGAATATATATAAACGATGATTTTTCCCTCTTGAATAATGCGTTAGCAGAAAAATATATTAAAAAAACTGGAAGTGATGAAATAAAATTATAAGGTTTTTTCGAGGTATACGAATGTGTACATAATAAAGTATAAAACGCCGATGAGATATACTGGTTTTAAAATAAAATGGAACCCTATATATATGTTATTTACTTTACTCCACTTCCATAAATGCAAATGCACATATACCGCGAGATAAGCAAGGGTCAACAACATCCCGAAAACATAATCTCGTTTCGCCCATGCACGGCGGAGCACAACACGAGCTCGCAAGACCACCGACTCTCTCTCTCTCTTTGGGCAACCCTTTTTCCAAATTTACAACGGCAAACGCGTTTTCCTCGGCTGCTTTCACAGCTAAAATCTCGTCCTACGTTTCCAGGATCGATTCTCCTACCCTCCATTCCCCCTCTGGCGAGCACTTCGATACGCTCGGGAAAATTAAGTGACTTATATCGAAGAACTCGAATTTCACGAGAAATGTCGTGACTTTGTGCCGGCTCTCGAGTAAGAGAGGAGCTGGTGGGTGGGTGGGAAATGGAATGAGAGTGAGAGAAACGTCGCTCTCGGCGAAAAGGATTTCTGCATAGCGTCGAATGCATAGTGATCGCCTTATTTCGCGACCCTTTGTCCATCGTCGCCATTTCTCCCTTTGCGCGTCGTTGCCTTTTACGTCTATAGGTTCTTCTTATTCCTTCCCTCTTTGCGCGCGACGCTTTGTTTCGTCTCGGTTCGCCTCTTCAGAGCTCCGCGCGAAAGCTGAGATTCCGCAACGCAGACGATGCATTTTTCTTCGTAAAAATTTGTCCTCGAGAGCTTGTCGTACGAATATTTTCTGCAATGACAGAGAGAAGAAGCACGTTTAGCAGAAATAGTCGCGCTGATGGGCGCCTGGGTTAACTTTTGGGCGACGGTTCAAAAAGACGGTAGAAATACGGCAATTGGCGCTCGTAAATACAGGACGAGCGCGCGTGGGGGGCAGTACTTTTAGGAATCAACTCCCCGCGAGGAGCTTTGTGGTGAGAACTAATTACCTGCAATGCAGTACCATAAGTAGTGGTGAATGGCCAGGGGAGGGAAGAGAAGAAACGGAAACCAGCGGCCAAGGCGCATGATTCATTCTGGATGCACGCTACGTTCTTCCGGTGCAGAGCCGCCGCCTCCGCCGCCGCAGCCGAAGAAACTATTTTTAGCCTCGGACGCGCAACATTTGGGGAAAGAAATGGGAGAATTTCGCTGAGAGGATTTCAGCGTTGATTGCAGCTCTCCAACTGAAATTTTTCGTAATTTGATTGCAGTCTCGATTTCGTTGATGATTTTGTTGTAAATAAGTAATAATGAACGATCGCTGATCAAGTGAGACTGGAATTGCAGTAAACACTTATAAATGATTAATTTGATTTTATTTCGGGAATTTTCAGTTGTTTTAATTTTATTTTAATCAACAGTGCGCGATCGAAAAAGTAATTTGTCCAGTGATTTAATCAAGGCAAGGACAGATTTTATACAAAATTCACGGCTCGTATATAGAATCAGAGGCGCAATACGAGGAATACTATAACAGAATTGCAAATATTACGAGTTTGCATATTTAAAAAAGACAAAGATTTGCGGCACTTTTTTTTGAAAGTTTGTTGTTAGACTTCATTTGAATTATTCGGTAAAAATATGTATTTGGAACTCGTTTTCTTAATTCGAGCATATATTTTTTTATTTCGTCGCATTTGCATACTAATGCCTTTCCACGGGCATGTAACTCAAAAAGTAGGACGAGTAAAAATATTAAAATGGAATTACAGGTTATTATTTCGCAGTGCGTTTGATGTGCATTCGCATCCCCTTATATGGCAGTCGGATTCATTCTAGTGCAAAGCAGATCTTTCTCTTTTTTCACTCTCCTCCTCTTTTACGCGTGAATTTGAAATGAAAATTCTTCATTCCGCAATATCGCTTTTGTTTTATAAATTCTAACTTTTGTATTTTAATTAAATCTCTCAAATTTCTTTACTTTTCTTCATTTAATCTTCAATATGAAATCCACGATAAATAAATCTATTATTTCAAAATAAATAGCTTGATAAAAAAAAAAAAAAAAAAATGAAGTATAAATTTCTGTCACTCAACTTTAACATGAAAGTATAAAAAATAAATAAATGATTTCCCGTCAGAGCTGCAACAAACAAAACAACGGCATTAATTACACAATCGAAATAGCCTTTGCTCCAGTGAAAATACAAACATTTCTCTGGCTACAAAAGCTTTCCCGGCAGCATCAACGCTCGCACAGTTCGTGCGCCGCCACGCCGTGTCACCTCCATTTGTTGCCACCCCCGCGTTGGCTACAACCAGCCAAAGCAGAATTCCGGGACCGACAGAGTCTCAATTCCTATATATACATCGTCGATGTCGCACGACCTCTTCCCTGTTTCTCGCAGAACCTCTTTCATCTCGTGCGCGGCGAGTTCGTCGGTTCCGTTCAAACTTCTCCCCTCGCGAATAAACAACGCGCGTTGCTTTCCCACCAGCTGTGAGATGAGTAAAATAAATTTTTGGGCACGTGCGCGCGAGCAGAGACAGTATATATGGTATAGTAGAATAATAGTCGAAAGTCGATTGTGTTTTTTTTCTCTCTCTCTTTTTGTTTGAACGAGTGATCGGAGCGCACTTTGACGATGATGACACACGCTCGCGCTGCCGCTGTTGCTTCTTTGTTCGGTGAATATAGGCGCGGAGAAGCTCTGCTGTTATCGCAGAGCTTTACGATTCGTGCGCGCGTTTGATCCCGTCGAATAGTTTGCGAACGAATGCGCAGCGTGCGTTTCGTTGCGCTCTGAGCTCTGAGCTTTATGTAGCCTCCATGATTTGTGAAAGGATATGGGCTAGTCGAATCGATGAGTTCGTTATAAAAACTACAACATATATTGGGCTTTGGAAGTGTTGAAATATTGGATTTATAACGTTATTAGATAGATTAGTTAGTCTTCATTTTTTGCTAAATTATATGTAAACAAAGTATATACGATATTGAAGTTTTGGCATTTACGGTCGCAATCGGTTGGATGGGATATCTTTGAAAGAATTGATTAAACTGTAGTGTGGATTTCATGCTTCGATTGCAATCTGACGAAAAGTCTGCGACTGATCTGGGCCAAAGGATGTCCTACTTTTTTATGATTCAGATAAGAAATTCAGCCTGATTCTGCTTGGGATTCTTTACAATCGAACAGACATACTAAAAGAAACATTGCGATTTTGAGTCCGATTTTGGAGTAAATATTCATTGATCATTCACGATGATTATTTCACATAAATTTCTATTTCGTTTCATTCAAAATTATAAAAGTTATTAAAGTAATCCAGATGTTGAATAGATATTTATTTTTATATTGGATAGAGTTTTAATTTAGTTTTAAGGAAAAGAAATAAGAACAAAATTTTATTTAAACCTATTTCCGATATTCAACGAATCGAATAAAGTTAGCTTTGAGTTTTTGTAGGAAAGCTACTGCTAGTGCAATAAAAAAATTTAATCAAACTTTATCAAATGAAATATCACGCATTTTTGTTTACTCATTTGAAATCAATCGTAACGAAAAATTACGTAATTAGAGTTGGATATCGAGATATCAAAGGCTTATAAATTAATTGAATAGAATACTTTGGTCTTTGTAATGCAAAGAGTTTATACAGAGCATATTAAACATATAAATGTAGAAGATGAATATACGTATAAACTTTATTGAGTAATGAAAATTAAATGAACAAAAGTTTTTAAAATATTCTAGAACATTTCATTAATATTGCACATATTGGCGTATATAGTATTTTACAAGTTTTTCATATTCCGATTCTTTTTTGTTTCACAAATTGAATGCAAAATATAACAAAGCACACGTCGATCTGCGCTTTATTTGTAGCCAGTGAAGCGTGAAGATCCTCCTCGCGGAAAAATCACATCGGACCTATTGATGTCGAAAAATGTCAGCCTATCATAGGTCACACTAAATTCATCATCACACTTCAGTATAAAATATCCTCTCCTCATACAATTTTGATTATTATTTTCTTTTAACCAACGAATGATTGAATAAAAAAAAAGAAAATGATAAACTCGACTTCTGTATTTTTGAAAACTGTATCTTAAATAAACAAAATGTTTTTGCCCAAAAGTTTTATTTTTTTCATATTTTTATTGTGAATCCGTCAGCGAAATGCCACAATATATAAAATAAAAAAATATTAAGGATATTTATTCATTTATACACCATGAAAATTGATATTGAATAATTTTTATTTTTATCAGATTGGAAAATTGGAATAGTATTTATTATATTAATATAAGATTAAATATTTATATACGAATATATACTATAAAACATAATTCCACCAACTTGTTCTCCGAAAATCTTAATAAAACAATTAACGTCGAATTCGAAATGAACAACCGTCCTCCCTGATATTTACGGTCATACTCAAGGTAAGAGGGAACAGGGGAAGGCGAGAATAACGAGCGCGAGATCAAGCGCGATAAAATACGACACACGTGGAAAAAGGACCAATAAAAGGGGGGAAAAGGGCGCACGGATAAACGAAGAACGATCGTTCGCGTATATATATAATGTACCAAGAGAGCAGGAGAGGGACACAAGCCTCCTCTTTCGCTCTTTTCCGAATCGATCAGCATTCCCGCACGCACGCGCTGCCGCCCGTTACTTTCCATGGGATGCTGCGCGGATGGAAAAAGCCCCGGTCATTTATGATTCCCGACTAGCATGCGCGTGGACCTGCCAAATATTGCCAACAAAAGAGAGAGAGAGAGAGTGAGTGGGAACGGCTTATTGAATGTGATATTGGATTTTTCCAGCACCTCCCTTTTTTCCTCGCTCTCCATTATGATGCGTCGTTCGGTGGCTTTTGGGGAAATGACACGCGTGTGTGAAAGGAAGAGGGAGAGGAGAGTTTGAAAGTCAACCCCGCAAGATCGTTGTATATTATAGGTGGCTCGTTGTCATTGTCGTTGTCCCCACGGGGGTGAATCTATTTTTTGGGGGAGAGGTTCTGAAGTAGTTGTGCGAAAAGCTGTGTGTGGCTGTTCGATGGTTGAGAGTGGCTGCAGATATCGCTGGTGCGATCAAGTGTTTACTTACACCGTGGCAGTTTACTTTTACGAGTAGCTTTAGTAACTTTTTCGTGGTCTAACTTATTCATCAGTTCACTTTAATGAAGATTCTCTTTGGCGATAATGTGGTATATATAGAAGCGATTTGTTGATCGTATAAAGTTACATTGCCTGCAGTGTGTTAAAATATGAGCTTTCTGAGAGTAGAAGAAAAAACTATAATAAACGTCTAATATATTTTATTAAATCATTTTTGCTAGCTTTATAATACTGATAAAATATAACTCTATATTTTTTTTAGAGTGGCGACAAAACAGCAGATATAAAGTTTCAAAATAAAAGTACCATTCAATTATTCACGTTATGCCGCTGTAAACCTTATCGCGTTTGCGACGTAAAAAATATATTTTTTTACATTTTTCTTCATAAACTAAAATTTTACAAAGGATACAAATTTTTAAATTCAAACTTTTTTCTTTGTATATTAATTCAAAATATTTTTTGATGCTTTACTATAATGCGTAAAATGTATGTAGAACTATGCTTATTATTAAAATATTTTTATATTGTTATTTAAAAAAAATGTTTTTATTATATAATATCATTATAATCACATCGAAATGTAAATAGTAGATTTATGTATTGACGAATTGCGGTCTTCCTTAAAAAATCGACTCGTAAATTTGATATACCATTGGAAATCTTTTTAGCAAGTTTATATATATTATCACATTTTCAAACTCGAAGTACATCATTTTTGGTGTTGAGAAAGAAGGACCCTTTTAAAAAAGACTAACATCTATCAAATGTTTCCGAAACAAATGTACTGCTGAAGGTGATAACGGCAACTCACTTTACATCGAAAGAAAATAAAATATAGAAACGAATCCGTAGAAAATGAAATATCGCCGAGCTAAAAGCAAAAAGCAAGTCGCCCTATTAAAGCCGAGAGCGTCGACGCTTGCACTTTTGCTTCCTCTCGCTCTCTTTCATCGCTTTACTGTACGCGCGAGAGAAGCGGCTTACGCGCGCAACTATATGTATGTATATATAACGCGGCTGCATCGTTAACGGCCGATTGGGTGCTCTACTAATAATTTGCTTTGCGCCAGTGGCGTCATCCTTCTCGCTATATCCCTCACGCCTGGCGTCTACTCTATGCTATATATCGTTCGACTATATAATAAAAGACAGAAATCGAAGCGAAACGTGACTTATGTTGCGCGCTTGGGCGCAAGGAGGAGGACGACACGCGAAATCATTCCTGACAAATCACCGTCATTACCGAATTTTTATTGCCGCAAGCTGACCAGGCTACGCGGCGAAATAATTTATTCGCTGCCGCTTCGGCCGTCATTTACATAAATTACGATTTTATCTCGAAATAGGTTGCCCCCGCTGTGATGTATGTCGTGTACCGGCGTGTATGCGCCTCAAAAACGCAAGGCGTGTTTCCCCTCGTTCGCGTTAAATTAAGTTGTAGTCGTTACCAATTTGCTGGGATTAATGTCCTAGAGAAAATTATTTGAATTATTTGATTAGTTTCTGCAACCGAGGATATTTTGTATCAAAATATTTCTTTTTAATCTTTACGATTTATTAATAACGAAATTTGTAAGTTTATTTACATTCAATATTGCGCCGTGTATATATATATATATATATATATTGTTACATATTTTCGCGAAAATTAATTATTACATTTATGACGAGATTCTGCTTTCGTTTGCATGTGAATTTGACGTTCGTAATTTATCGATTTTTAAAGCCGAAATAACATTTTAATAATGAACAATAAATTACAAGAGTCTAATTGACTGACGTCCAATTTGTTGGCTCATTCGTTTCAAGTTGAAAAGTGTTTTACAGGTAACGCCTGGATGGAATCGATAACGAAAATAATGAAGCCATAACTGACCTCTTTTAAGAATCTAGAATACGCGCAATGCATAATTCTGATAAACATTATTCTGCCAATTATTGATACATTATTGACGTCACTTTTTACATAATAAGTTTTACGCTAATATCGATAAATATTGAATTTTAGTAGCGATACATTTTACTGAATAAAATTTAAACATTATTACATATACATATACACGAGAAATGACAAAGTTTTCAAATAATTTATTTATCGTTTAAACAAAATTGTTGTTAACCCAACCCTTTGACTGGCAGCCACAAAAACTCAGTCTAGTTATGGGAAAACTAAGTTTCTAGGGGTTTTTGGGGTCGCTGAATTCATTTCAAAGGTTATTTCTTTTATACGGCACCCCCAAGAGGTTGAAAATAGTTATGTTAAAAAACTATAGTGTACCAAGTTTCGTCCAAATTTGTTGAGAATTATCAAAGTAATTTAAATATGTGCATATATGATACACTGCCAGTCAAGGGATTAAAATCCTGTTATCTAAATATTTTTAAAAGGCAGTTATGATGTAGTAAATTTGATATATTATTTGGAAATATAATAGCTTCCAATAAAAATAAAAGAATGCCATACACATAAGGCTTGATATGGCAGGAATATGAAATAACTTTCCATATAGAAACGTACATTTCCAGCGTTCAATAACGCGCATAACTTGGATCTAATCCACAATCTCGAGACAATAGTCTCGAATGTCGAAATTTCACTTCTGCTGCACGGGTGCACGTGTAATCTTCGCCGGGAACTGTATCCTATATACATGACTGCGTGCTGTGTAGCCTTTTCGCTCGTGCAATGAGATCAAAGGCAGCTGCGCTCAGCTACTACCGCCTCAACCACCGCCGCTGCCGCCGCCGTGGCGTAGACGTGAGCTCAATGTTAGGCGGCGAAGTTCGGTCACCGCTGGGATTCCAAACCGCCCGCGCGCGCGTAACACCGAGAGACAAACTGGGGATTTTGTTGGATTGATTCCGCAGATGATCAAAGTTGAATCAGGCTTGCCCAGCCAAGCGGAAGACGATTCGAGTGTATACCTTGGAGTCCAGAATGACTGACTGTACTGTGCCTCTTCGTCTCTCTCTCTCTGCGTGTGTCTACATGTGGTTGGATGTTGATTACTGGGAGAGAAGGGTTGAATTTCAATGGAGAACGTAAGGGAGTGTGGATTCTGTAACAAATGTGTAGAATGTTATTATTTTTATATTTTAGATCGATCGTTAAGCTAGAGTTACTACTCGATAAAATAACGTATTTATTAACAACAACAATATTAAAAATTTGTTACTTGCATAAAGTAGATGCATCTTTACATTGATCTCTAAAAGTGTTTATTATCAGTATTAAGCTACGATTTCCCTTTTTTTTTAATTAATTAGATTGTTAAATCATTCTACTTGTTAAAATATATTTACATTCCTATACTTATTACTTTTTGCTTTTAAGGCATTTCTAATCGCTATCAAACAAATTTTATGCGTTCAATTCCCCTAAACATTTATGTGTATTCAATAAAACAAATCCGCTATCGATATCGAAACCATAAAATTTTCCAAAACTCCTATTCTACACGTGGACGTAATTTTCGAGTTCGTGCGCAGTCAATACATCGAATCCCCACGGCAAATACTATTTCGCACCACAAATCTCGCCACCGTAAACTCGCAAACATCCATCCATCTCCCTTCCTCTCTCTCTCACTCTCTCTCTTTCTCTCTTTCTACCAAATCCTTTTGAAAATCCTTCCAACCTATACACCAACACATGCACATACAATTCGCTCCAATCCAAAGCTACAACCAACACTGTTACCACCGCGTCAACTCCCATCGAAAAACATCCCACGCCGCTCGGGCTTGTGACCGAGTTTGCATATTATCTCACGCGTACGCGCGCTTTACGACGCGCTGGGATAAGGTGGGCATACCGAGCACGCGCTTTACAACCCATTCGGTTGCGAGGAGGGCGCACGCCGTGCGCATTCGTCGTAGAGCTGATGCTGTGTAATAACTCCTCGTGTGATCCTATATACTTATACTTGCGCGCGCGCACACGGTGACTTATGCTATATGCGGGAAGAAGGTGCGCGCGCGTATTATAGACGGTATGTTGCACAATTTACTGCACTGTGCGCGTATGGTAAAGGGCAGTCTCGGCTTTGTTGCATTGGTTATTAGTTCACGGGAGAGTAGTAGCAGTAGTACTTTACCTACTCTCATTTATTCAGTATTGTTTTAGGTCTACATTTCTTTTCATATTAAAGTTTCGAAAATAAAATTGTTGTTAATCGTTATTCCAAAATCCTATTATTAAATTATTAGTACTAACCTAAAATCATACAATATAAATAGGACATGTAATCACAGTTTACATGTCCTATTTATATTTATATCAAAGGACGCGGCAGCGTCCTGCTTGGCGAGTAGGAGCGAAGTGACGTCGAGCGAGCAGGGCGATGCCGCT